>PVIA01003091.1:0-181713 GCA_004024845.1 Tonatia bakeri
GAAATATTTCAATTCTTGAAATAAAATTTTCATCTATCATTAACTTTAGCTATTTCAAATATACATCCGGGGGGAAAAAACTTTTGGTCTCATTCTTTTAGATATGAAAAAGAATAAAACTTTATCCCTATTTTTAAATGACTGTTTTTTTTAAAACATCATTTAAAGTCTTTCTTACTTTTCATATCTAATTCTAGTAGATGCCAGAAATAATTAAATGCTAAAAACTTCAACTTTAAAATGAACATATGCATTGTTTCATTTTTTGCTAAATTGCAGCTTACATAGTGGTTACTTTTGTTATTGATAATTTAAGTTAGAGACAAAAAAATGGTTTCTAATTTATATTTTAGATAGGATCTCATAGTATATTATTCAAAAATTACACATGTATTTCCCAATTAATCCCTGTCAATGTTTGCCACAGATATCACAGCTTTTTTTTTGTTAAAGTTAACAGTAGTTTCTTAGTTTCAGTACACTGGAATAATTAGAAATATGTTAAAATAAACCTTGAGGCACCAAAACTACTTAGCTGGATAAAAATAGAAACTTCAGCATCCAATTCATAAAATTACAATGAAACAAGTTTAATATCATTCTTTCTCATAAAGTTGTCAGTGAACTTAAAGACACAATAATTGTGCCCTGGCTGGTGTAGCTCAGTGGATTGAGCGCGGGCTACGAACCAGGCATCGCAGGTTCGATTCCCAGTCACGGCACATGCCTGGGTTGCAGGCCATGGCCCCCAGCAACCACACATTGATGTCTCTCTCTCTCTCTCTCTCTCTCTCCCCCTCCCTTCCCTCTCTAAAAATAAATAAATAAAATCTTTAAAAAAAAAAGACACAATAATTGTTTAATATCTCTCCCTTCAGACTATTTTACCTTCCTCTCTGCTGAATTTGCAATGGACTGTCATACTGAGATTTCTAAAATATTAACATATTTGGTAATTGGCTGAAGTTCAAAAACTTTTTTTTTAAAGATCAAAGGTATTTGTAAAGAATGGTAAATTTTAAGCAGAAAAAGATATTTCTTTATCTTTTATCTTAGTTGCTTGGAATTGGTCAGTCCTCACATTATTAAAAAAGAGGCTAATGTTATTTAAGGAACAATTATGCATGGATTTCTGCACCCTTGTTGAAAGAATCCTTACACTCACTTAATGTATTTTCAACAAAATTCACAGTTGCCAACTAAAGATACCACCAATGTAACAGCAGAGAGTTTCATTGTGTAAATACTAAACAGCACCATACACATGTTCTTAAGATAACAATATTAGGGGATATGACTGAGAGTTAGACTCTAATTAGATATTCTTTTAAAAAATGACAATATTCTGCCCTAACCAGTGTGGTTCACTTGGGAATCGTCCTGCACAGCTAAAAATCACCAGTCGATGTCAGTAAGGGCACAGGCCTAGGTTGCAGGTTTGGTGCCTGGTCGGGATGCATATGAAAGGCAATGGATCCATGTTTCTCTCCCTCTCTTTCTCTCTCCCTTCCCTCTTTTTAAAAAATAAATTTAAAAAAAATTTTTTAAATGACAATATTTTTTCTAGTACTATATAGAAAACAAAAGCTAATTTTAATATTGAAGTCAAATTAACATAAATATATCCAATAAAAATTGGTGCATACCTTAAGAACTAAAGCAGCATTTTTTCAAGCCTACGTAAACATGTTCACAAATCACTAAGAGACATCTTTAAGACTAAACAACTACACAAAACACTTACCTCTAATATTTCATGCAGTGTTATCAGCTGTATAGTTGATTCTTGAATATTTTTCTTTGAGAAAAACATGAATAAAAAGAACATTTCAATTCTGTCAATAGCAGAATGTTTAACTGCATTTATTACAAAATTTAAAAAATTAATATTTCTTAATTGCAAAGGTACAACATATATTAAAATCAAACATTTATAATTAGGTAATTTAAAAAGAATTTGAAAGTAAGTTGCTTGTATTAAATAGCTTCATAAAAACACAATTAAAACAACCTCTAAGGCAATGAACTCTTTTTTTTTAAATATCTTTTTTTTTAATGATATTCCATCGTATATACACACCCCTGCTTTTATTTATTTATTTATTTTATTTTTAGAGAGGGAAGGGAGAGGGAGAGAGAGAGAGAGAAACATCAATGTGCGGTTGCTGGGGGCCATGGCCTGCAACCTAGGCATGTGCCCTGACTGGGAATCGAACCTGCGATGCCTGGTTCGTAGCCCGCGCTCAATCCACTGAGCTACGCCAGCCAGGGCAGCAATGAACTCTTTTGCTATTACTAAAAAGACACAATTCATACTATCTATAAATATAAAATGGGTAAGTTATTATATACTTATACATAAAAACCTAGGGTTTGAACCTCCCAATTGAAATATCCCAAACAAATGGCATTCCAGACTGTATTTATATTGTTTCAGGACAGAAAAGTTGCTTTCCTGGCTTGTTCATCTACTTATAGTTCTTGACAGTTCCTAATGTTAACTCAACTCACTGGTTCTTTTATCCTTGAAATGTCAGAAAATTTCTCATTCAAATTCCATGCAAGAGTTCCTCAAATATTTTAAGAGAGCTACCATGAATCTGAAGTCTTCTCCATATTAATCATTATTTCCTTCAATTATTTTTCATAAGCAATAGACTTGTAGTCCTTTAGTATCATGGTTGTTCTTTGAATGTGGTCTAATGTGTCTTTTTTGTTTTTTTTCAAACCAGTCTCCACAATGATATAGGCATGATTCAAATACCAAAAAGAAGACTCAGTCTCTGCCTGGTGTGGCTCAGTGGATTGAGTGCCAGCCTATGAACCAAAGGGTCGCTGGTTCAATTACCAGTCAGGGCACAAGCCTGGGTTGTGAGCCAGGTCCCCAGTAGGGGGCGCATGAGAGGCAACCACACACTGATGTTTCTCTCCCTCTCTTTCTCCCTCCCTTCTCCTCTCTCTAAAAATAAATAAACAAAATCTTAAAAAAAAAAATAAAGTCCTTTAGATTAAAAAAAGATCTTTTATGCTGCAAATGATTCAACTATATATTTTTAGAAGATCATCCTGGTGGCAGTTTCAATGCCTATTCCACTTCTACAGGTTTGTTTTCATACAATATACTGTTTTCAAAAAAGAAATTCAAGTGGTTGTTCCCAATCTTCTGTCACCCAATGAAATATTTGCTTTTGTAGAAAAGGTTTATTCCATCTTAACTACTACTAAAATAGTCAATAACATACGTTAACAGCTTTTAAACAATTCCTCTGATTTTAAAGGTTACATGTGTTCATGGAAAATATGAAAAATAGTAAAAATGAAAATAAATCTCCCCTACAATCCTAGCCCCTAGACATAAGCACTATTGTACCTTTTGATATAAATTAGACAACATGGCTTCATCATCTGTTTTATCCATTTAACAAAAAAATTGTGAGCATTTCATTAACTCCTTTGATAGTACAGTGTTCAATATATTTGAAGCTGCATTTCCCCCCATGATATGGATATAATATCAAAAAATACATTTCACTCATCCTGTATTATTGAACAAGGTTGCTTCTAATTTTTCAATATTTTAATGTGATGAGGTACTATTTCTCTATATGCATCTATGTGTGTATCTTTGAAATGTATACTAAACATACAAAAATATATCAACAATTTCATGTATGTGTATCTACATGAATGTCTTCTTTAAAACTTACCTTTTTCTTTTTAACACTTCTATCAGGCAGAGGAAAGTGGTCTTCCAGAAACTCACTCAAGGTAAGCAATAGTTTCTCCTTATATTCTTTTATATCATGTAGTTTAGTTTTCAGCTCATTAAAGATTCTAATAAATTTCAAAAAAAAATTAAGAGAAACATTTAACTGATAAAATACGTAAGTATACGTAACTGGTTACTCATAAGGTTGATCAAGAACTCTGTTCAAATTTAATTTGCACAAACCAAATATAACTAGTTGTATAAATGTAATATTCTCTATTTAATACACATAGAAACTAAAAATCCAGTAATTTGTAAAGGATTATGTAAGCAACAGATGGCAAAAGTTAGAAGACTCACAATTTTCTGGTAAAATTTACCTTTTTTCAATATTTCATGTAAAGAAAATAAAATATTTTCTCCTAGTTTAAAAACCTAGAACACAAAAATACCTTGATTCAGAAACTGTGACAATCTGATCTTTGAATTCACTGTGCAGTACCATCAGAGACTCGAGTACCTGCTGCTGTTCATCCAACCACAGCTGCTCCCTTTCAACAGAGAAACACAAAACAAATGGCAGCCAAATAAAACATTGATGCCAGTTTGACATATGAATAACTAATGGTAATTATAATAATATAAATATACCTTTCCAAGTCTTCCTTTAGCTTTTCATTCTTTGACTGAATAGTAGATAGTACCAATTCAAGGTCATGTCTCAATTTTTGAAACTAGAACAAAATAATCCATATTAATTGCTTAGTCTTTAATCCTATAAATAGCTATATTTCTGAACGATAGTAAAATTTATATATAACCCTAAAATTTATACTCAGAATTCAATAGTAAAAAAGCTGAGAATAAAGTCTTTGAAACAAAAATATACAGCAGGTGCTAAGTTATCTGAAATATGCCACTGTTAAATTTAAAAAATATAAGATGACCCTGGCCGGTGTGGCTCAGTTGGCTGGAGTATCACCACAAAAAGCTGTTGGTTCAATTCCCCATGAGGGCACATACCTAAGTTGTAGGTTTGATACCTGATCTGGGCACGCACAATCTCCAGTCTGGGCACATTCGACCCCTGGTCCAGGTGCATACATGAGGCAACCAATTACATCTTTCCTCTTGTATCAATATTTTTCTCTCTCCCTTCCTATTTCCCTTCTTCTCTTTCAAAGAACTTATATGTATGACTCATGGACATGAACTAAGGGGGGGATTGCTGGAGGGAATGGGGGTACTGGGAAGAGGGGGAGAAAAGGGAGGAAAAAGTGGGACAACTGTAATAGCATAATCAGTAAAATATACTTTAAAAAAGCAATGAAAAAATGTCCTTGGTGAGGATTAAAAAATGTAAAAAAATATATAAGATGGGTTTTTTGAGCAATACATTTTAATTTCTTATTGAAAGGAAATTTAATGGTGAGTTTTCAATAATCAGGTAAATTAGGTGTATTTTCTAAGACTATACAAAAACAAACACAAATGAGTATCATTCATTCAACGCATCTTTATCAATCAGTTATTGACTACCAGCCAGGCGCTGTTGAAGGAGTCAGGGATGCAAAAGCAAATCGAACAAAGAGGGGAATCAAGACAAACAAAGATATAATTCCAGGGAGTAATAAGTTCCATGACAGAACACAAAAAAAGTCAAGCTAGGAATACAGGAAGATAGAACAGGTATAATATGCATGGTAGGTAGTAAGATATGGAAAGACCTCTCGATCAGGTTAACAGTTTGGCAGCAGAGAAAGAACACAAGAGAGACGCCACGTCACTTATCTAGAAGAACAATGTTCCAGAGACAGAAAGAATTTTAATCACATAGTCCTTGAGGCTGGAATATGCTTGATGTATTTGAAGAAATCAGATATGACAGTGTGGCAATAGGAAATGACAATGAATTCTGGACTTTTTCTATTATCCTTTTGTTTCTGAAACACATTAGCTAGTGTTTAATTCTCCTAACGTCAAGGGTTACCATTAGCTTTTTCTGAGTGTAAATCAGTGACAATATAAAAATACATTATCATAAATGCTAGAGCAATCACACAAAAAATTAAGAGATATAGCTAATAAGCCAACAGTGTGAATAAAATGGGTTTATTTTTTAATATACAGAATCCATGAAAGTGGGAAGAGAAGAATAGCAGGAACAGAAAAAAGGTAGGACAAATGGGAAAGAAAAATCAAGTATACACATTTCAATGCAACTATACTGATATTACATTAAATATGACCTAACAATGGAATTAAAAATCAATAATAGAAAGGTACCTGGAAAAATCTGTAAATAATTGAATACTAAAAACAGACTTCTAAATAATCCATGGGTCAAAGAAGCAATTGACAGAAAATTAAATTATTATAAGCTGTCTTATAAAAACTTCTGGGAGGAAGCAAAGGCAGTTCTCAGATGAGTATTTAAATCATTAAAAGCCTATATTAGACAAAAGACAGCCCTCAAATTAATGACCTTAGATGGCAAACAAAACCAAAATTAATTGAAAAAATAATGATTAATAACATAAGTCAATAAAATAGAAAAACAAAAAGAAAAATAGAAAAAAAAATCAATGAAACCCAAAGCTGATTTTTTTAGGTCAATAAAATTATCCAGACTAATTACAAGAGGAAGCAAGGACACAAATTAGCAACATCATGAATTAAAAAAGGTAACATGACTACAAATATTAAAGTGGTAATGATGGAATGCTATGAATAGTTTATGTCAATAAATTTGACAAATTAGATGCCACAAACTCTTTGAAGACATGAACTACCAAAGCTCATTCAGAGAAGACCTGACTAGCAGTAAAGAAACTGAATTTGTAGTTAAAATTTTTCACATAAAGAAAACTCCAGGCCCAGACGACCACCTAAAATTCAAAAAACATCCAAGGAATAATACTAATTCCATAAAAACTCTGTGACAGAGAACACTTCTCAATTTCTATGAAGCTGGGATTGCCCTGACACAGATGTCAAGAGAAAAGAAAACTACAGACCAATATCTCTCATGACATTTTATTAAGATGCAAAAATCTTAATAAAATTTTAGCAAATTAAATATTTCAATGAATAAAAAAGACTACTATGTTACAATAAAGTATAATTTATTCCAGGGCTGTAGAATTAAATAACCAAAATCAATTTTTAAAAATCAATGTAATTTGTCTATCAACAAAACAAAAAAAATAAAAAAAAATTGTTCTTAATACATTCAGAAAGTGACAAAACTCAGTTGTCAATTTATGATTAAAATGAAAAGACTTCATAAAATGTAACAGAAGGTAATTTCCTCAACTTAATTAAGGACATCAGTGAAAAACCTAGTGCTAACATCACACTTAATGCTAACAGAGTGAATGCTACTGCTCAGATCAGGAACAAAGCAAAACTGTTGATTCTCACCACTGTTATTCAGTATATTACTAAATGTTCCAGGACAGTACAGTTAAGTTGAGAAAAAGATATAAAATATATCCAGATAGAAATGAATAAGTAAAACTGCCGTTGCTGTCAGATAACATGACTAGCTACAAAAAAAATCCAACCAAATATAGAAAAAAGCTACTAGAATAAAGGAGTTTATCATGTTCCCTAGTCGCAAGATCAATAGCCATATTGCATCTGTATGTACCAGGAATAAATAATTGGAAATTGAAAATTTTAAAAAAGAATATTATTTTAATAGCATCAAAAATAATGAAATACAAAAGAAATGATATGACAAAATACATAAAAGACTTCCACACGTCAATTACAACTTATGAACTCTTCTGTAAAATCATGAATTAGCCCTGTCTGCATAGCTCAATTGGTTAGAGCGTTATCTGGATATGCCACCGTTGCAGATTTAATCCCTAGTCTGAGCACATACAAGAATCTATCAATGAATGCATAACTAAGTGGAACAACAAAATCGATGTTTCTCTCTCTCTTCTTCCTCCTCTCTCTGAGTATAATTCTTTTTAAGAAAAATTGTGAATTAATATTAAATTTTGTCACTTTTTCTTTCTGAATTCATTGAGATGATCAAGTTATTTTTTCTTTTTTAGTGTGCTGATATAGTGAAGTACAAAATATTGGTGAGATAAATTTTTAAAATACCAAATAAAGACCTAAATCAACACAGAGATCATGGGTGCTCATGGATCTGAACTGAGACTCACTATTAAAGACATCAACTCTGAACTAGAGATTCAGGAAAATCTCAATAATATTACGGCAAGCTTTTTTATAGCACAAAATGACAAACCAAATTTAATTTATATGAAAATATAAAACAATTTTAGTAAAGAACAAAGTTAAATAACTCATACTATTTAGTTTCAAGACTTATTATAAAGCTTCAGTAAAGAAAACAATGTGGTATTGAACTAAGATAGAAACACAAAACCAAGGAAGTGAAATAGCCAAAGCACAGAATGGAGAACAAGTGAAGAGTCTAGAAACAGATCCACCCATATACATACAGTCAACTAATTCTCAGTAAATGTGCAAGGAAATCCAAAACAGAACGATAGTTCTTTCAACAACTTGTAACATTTTGTAACTACATGCAAAAAAAGAATCTTTACTAATAACTCATTTTACAATTATTGCAAAAATGGATCATAGATCTAAATGTAAAATCTAACACTTAAAATTTCTAAAAGAAATGCAAGAAAAACTTTGTGACCTTCAAGTTGGATAAATATTTCCTATATTTGTACAAAAATTTAAAAGACAACTTGATAAAATAGATTTAATCAAATTAGGAGTTTATGTTCTTCAAAAGGCACTGTTAAGAGAATAAAAAGACAAATGTTAAGGAGAAGGTTAACTCAGCAGGCCAAGGTCACACAAACTGCGCACATTACCAAGAAAGGCCTTTCTTTCTTCAGGACTGGCCCCTGGTCGATTCCTGGAAGAAAAGCTATGAGACCTTGGAATGTTCTGCATGAGTGTTTGTACGTGTCTGGAGCCTTGGGCCAGTTGGTAGTGTATTAATTAGAGAGCTTATTCTAACTCTGTGATTCCTAGTGAGTGCATTTTTGCTCTGGGGCCTGGATTATGAGTGGCCAAGTCCAAAGAAGCCCTGCATGCATAGTGACTTAATCCTGATAAAATCCACTGACAATAGGCTCAAATGAACTTCCCTATTTGACCACACTTTGCCCATGTTGTCACACATAGTCGCAGGGAGAATTAAACACAGCCACTGGGAAAGGACTGCTATAAGCTTGTCCTGCTATATGCCTTTTCTCTTTGCTCATTTTAATCTGTGTCCTCTCACTATATAATAAACTAAGACCACGAATATAACAACTCCCCTGAGTCCTGTGAGCCTATCTAGTGAATCACAGAACCTGAGTCTTAAGGAAAACCCTGACACATCTGGTATCAGAAGTGAGATTTGTGGTCAGAGGAATGGCGTCCTTAGAGGTCCCCATGGTCTTTCCCCTGGAAGTTTCAACAATTTGAACAGATATAATTCAACAAAGGATTCCATGCTCAATGCACAAACATGTCTGAGAGGTTCCTACACTGACACAACTGAAGGTGGGCAAGTGGAAACCGGGGAGGTAAAAAGGGAGAACGATAAGACGGTGTCAGGAACGCAGCCTGGATCTCACAGTGGGTCTCGGCCCAAGGGGTGAGGAATCAGGTTTCCACTGGCACTCCCTTCAGCCTGGAGGAACAGAGAACCCAGTGATCTGGGCGGGGACGCAGCACACAGGCGAGGCCACTGGCATTCCAGACAGAGAAACAAAGAGATGGAGCTTGGCTGCCTCTCCTTACCCTCCCAAAGCTAGCAGTGAGCCCCAGAAGAAGCTGTCGCAGTGAGTGTTGGGTTGCAGGGCACATTCTCTGCAAACCTGAGAACTGGTACTACCGAAACATTTTTTCCCTGAGTGACAGGCACACTGCCACCTAATCCCAGGGTTGGGTGGAGACACAGAAGGGAAGCTGAGGTCTCCAGTCACCATTACTGGGAGAACAAAGCAACAAAGACAGAGGCCAGCTTCCCTTACCTTGGCCCACCCACAAACATGGTGGCTGCACCTGGCTGCAGGGGATAGCAATGGGATTTCACAGATTCACAATGCCATCATTCACCACGTTCCCCTGCAAGGTTGGGCCACTGAGACAGAGGGAACCTGAACACAGGGGACACGTCCACGTTCCCAGGGAACACAGGACATTTCCACCACCCCACAGAGATCTGAAAAGTGAGAGTGGTATAAGAGGATTAAAAAATTTGTGCTTCAGTGCCATCTATCAGAAAGCAATAGAAAGACTTCTTATCAATTTGCTAGAAAAGTGACACTCATATAGATGCCTGGACAATGAAAGAATCCAGCAAATACCATGAATAACCAAGGCAAGAGGGCAGCTCAAAATAAAATGAAAAGTCTCCAGAAAATAGATATGGGCCCTGGCCAGGTGGCAGTTGTTTGCAGCTCTGTCCTGTACACCAAACTGCTGTGGGTTGGATCCCAATCAGGACACATGTCTGGTTTACCAGTTCCATCCCTGGTAACAGAACGTATGAAGGCAAACAATTGATGTTTCTATCTTATCTCTCTCTCCCTCCCTCCCTCTCCCTTCCTCTCCCTCTCTAAAATCAATGAAAAACCTCCTCAGGTGAGGATTAAAAGAAAAAAACTTAAAGACATGGAACTATGTAATTTAAATAACAGGAAATTTGAGACAGCAGTTCTGAAAAACTCAACGAATTACAAGAAAACACAGATAGGCAGTTTAATAAACTCAGAAATAAAAATCAGTAAACAAAATGAGTACTTTATAAAGAGAATGAAACTTTAAAAAAGAACCAAATAGAAATTCTAGAGATGAAGAACTCAATTAAAGGCATTATGAATGAACTGGTGAGCTTAGGAAACAGAGCTGACGAGATGGAGAAAATAACTAGTGATACTGAAAACAAATGACACAGAGAGGAAAAGGGAGAGACTTGAGCATAGAAACAAAAATAAAAGTACTCTATAAGAACCATCTGACTCCATCAGAAAGAGCGATATTAAGAATAACAGGCATACCAGAGGGAGGAGAGGAAAAAGGGAATGAAGAGCCTATTTAACACACAGTTGACAAGAACTTCCCAAACTTATGGGAAGAGCTAGATGCTCAAATCTAAGAAGCAAACAGAACATATAATGATCTCAGTCCAAATAATGCCAAATAATAAATGGCATTATTGCCATAGTTTCAAAGCACACTGTATTAAACGGTCAAAAATTAATAACAAAGAAAGAATTGTCAAGACAGTCAGGGACAGTAAGACAGCAACCTACAAAGGAAAGCCCATTAGATTATCAACAGATTTTTCATCTGAAATCCTACAAGCTAGGAGAGAATGGAACCAAATATTCAAACTTCTGAAAGAGAGAAATTATCAACTGAGAATAATAAATCCAGCGAATTTATCCTTTAGATATGAAGGAGAAAAAGGCTTTCCTAGATATACAGAAGCTGAAGGAATTTACTGCCATAAGATCTCCATGTAGAAATACTCAAGGGGGTTGTTATTCTACCTGAAACAAAGAACAATAGGTTACAAAGCTATGAGTAAGACCACAAATAGGCAGACAGAGGCAAGATATTACAATCCTCTTTTAGAATAGAGTGCTATATGCATAAGCATCACAATACAGGTTAAAGGAGGTAATAATATTTAAAAAAGAGGAAGGAGGCTGCTCTGGCTGGTATGGCTCACTGGATTAAGTGCCAGCCTACAAACCAAAACGTCACGGTTCGATTCCCGGTCAGGGCACATGCAGGTGCCTGGGTTGTAGGCCAGGTACCTAGTTGGCGGCATGGAAAAGGCAACCAATCAATGCAGCTCTCACACACTGATGTTTCTCTCCCCCTTTTTCCCTTCCCGTCTTTCTAGAAATAAACAAAAATCTATTTATTTGTTTATTTATTTAGATGGACGGGAAAAGAAGGAGAAAGAGAGGGAGAGAAATATCAGTCACAGGTCCCGCAACCCAGGCATGTGCCCTGACCAGGAACTGAACCAGTGTCCTTTCGGTCTGCAGGCCAGTGCTCAATCCTCTGAGCCACAGTGCTCAATCCTCTGAGCCACACTAGCCAAGGATGAAAATAAATAAAATCTTTAAAAAAAGGGGGGGGGGTAGTGGGGAGAATATAATAGCTGAAACTCAGAAATAAACTCACAGCATAAATAGGGATAATTTGCAACAACAAAAACATAAAAGAGGAGTAGGTAAAGGTCTGAATTTGCAAAAAGGAATGAAGATTAGATGCACTCAGAAGAAAAAGGACTACCATATATATGAAAGTTTCTTTTAAACCTAGTGGTAACCATACACAAAAAAAGCCATATCAAGACATATAGTTTTAAAAAAGAGGAAACAGAGGAAAGAAGTATGGATACCACCAAACAAAAAACCACAGAAACACAAAGGAAAAGAACCAGAATAATGACTGCAGAAAATTCTTATACACCAATAATTACCCTGAATGTTAATGGACTGAATTCACCAATAAAAAGGCAGAGAATGGCAGACTGACAAAAAACAAAAGCCAACCATATGCTGTCTTCAGGAGACACATCTGAGTTGCAAAGACAAAGTGAGACTCAAAGTGAAAAGGCGTAAAATGATTCTCCAAGCAAATGGCATCAACAGAAAAGCAGGTATAGCCATACTTCTGACAAAATAGATTTTAAGATACAAAAGGTAACGAGATGGATGAGGATGGACATTTTAAAATGATACAGGAGACAGTACGTCAGGAAGACATAACATTTCTTAATATACATGCACCCAGTCAGGGAGTACTGAAATATATAAAGCAACTACTAACAGAACAAAAGGGAGAAACTGAAAAACAAAACAAAACAAAACACAATCATAGTAGGGGGATCTACATACACCATTGATAGCTATATAAAGATCATCCAAACAGAAAAGGTACATAACTGACATTTACAGAACCCTTCATCCCAGAACACCGGATTGTACACTCTTCTCTAGTGCACACGGAACATTCTCAAGGATGGACCATATGTAGGAACACAAAATAAGCCTCAACAAATTAAGAATGGTATCAAAGCAAGCATATTCTCTAACTCCAATGCTTTGAAATTAGAAATTAACTTCAAAAAGGAAGCGGGAAAAAAACTGCACAAACATGTGGATATTAAACATGCTACTAAAAAATGACTGTGTCAAAAAAAGAAAGAAAAGGTGAAATCAAAAGAAACATATGAGAGTGCCAATACAACAAATTAAAACTTTTGGGATGCAGGGGAGGCAGTAATAAGAGGGAAGTTTATATAATTACATGCCTATCTTAAGAAACAAGAAAAATCCTAAGTATATAACCTAACATTACACCTTAAAGAACTAGAAAAAGAACAAAAGCAGCTCAAAGTCAGCAGAAAGAATAAACAGAATTAAATAAGAATAAAAAGATTATACAAATAATTACCACAACACAGTTGGTTCAATGAAAAAATTAATAAACTTGACAAACCTCTGACTAGACTCAGTAAGGAAAAAAGATGCAAATAAACAAATTCAGAAATGAAAGAGAAATTACCACAGACATCACATAAATACAAAGGATCCTACCAGAATACTATGAAAGCCTATATGTCACCAAATTCAATAACCTAGAAGGAATGGATAAGTTCCTAGGAACATATAACCCTCCTAGACTGAATCATGAAGAACTGGCAAGTCAAAAGTCACTGATCAACAGGAAATTGAAACAACCATCAGAAACCTCTCAAGAAGTAAAAGTCCAGGACCAGATGACTTCTCTAGTAAACTCTAACAAACATTCAAAGATTTAATATCTATCCTTCTCAAGTGATTCCAAAAATATGAAAAAGGAGAAACACTTCCTGACACATTTTATGAGGCCAACAAAACCCTGACACCAAAATCTGGCAAGAATCACACACACACACACACACACACACACACTGTAGACCAGTATCTCTCTCTCTCTCTCACACACACACACACACTCTCTCTCTCTCTCTCTCTGTAGACCAGTATCTCTGATGAATACAGTTGCAAAAATCCTAAACAGAATATTAGCAAATTGAGTAGAACAATATATTAAAAAATAACACATCATGATCAAGTGGCATTAATTCCAGCAGTATATATCTGAGATTCCATCACCCTGGCTAAAACTGTTCACCCTACTTTTGTGATTACCTGTGACCCTATCCTATCAAACTTTTGGATCCACCCAAGCTGCTTCCAGTGGCATTTCCATACAAATGGCCTGTCTAGGCTCATGCTGCAGACTCTCCTAACATCTCTGTAATATCTACAAACCCCTAGCAAGCAGCCTCTGGCCTCTGTGTACCCCTGTACTTCTTTGCAAGCAACCCTAAGGCTGGCACTAGCCGCTGCCAACCTCAGTTCTCAGCTTAGCCTGTCCTGGGCCCCTCCCAGCACAGCTCAAGTGCTACTCATCTGCAGATTGCTTTGTAAGTCATGCCTGGTGGCCCTGGGCAGGGCACAGGAAGCAGCTCATCTTGGCCTAAACCTCCCAGGAGGCCCCACTGAGTGCACTGCTTCAGATCAAGCCAGAGCAATACCCAACCTCCTCCATAAGTGACAAATTCAAGGGAAGGACTTGGCAAACGGCAAAGCCCTGCTGAAGCAAGTCTGGCTCTATGGGGTTGGCCCTTGACCAGTAGTTTCCCTGCTGTAGTTATGGCTGGTCCTTGCAGCCCATTGGCTGGGGTGGTGCAGGGGCAATCAGTCCATTCCACTGATATGCATATAGCAATTAAAGCTGAACTACAACAGAAGGGTGCACAATATCCAAATGGTGGGTGTACCTGGAGTGCCCTTCTCGGGTGAAGGGGAGGCTATACCACTGAGTCACACAGGGCACCTGCTACTCAAGGCCACTCTACCAAGCCCAGGTCTACCTAATACATAGAAATACACAGAAGCAGCCAATATGAGACAAAGAATCATAACCCAAATGAAAGGACAGGACAAAATTCGAGAAAAAGAACTAAACAAAGTGGAGACTTCAAGCAATCTACTAGATACAGAGTTTAAAATACTGGTTATAAGGATGTTCAATCAATTTAGGGGAAGAATAGATCAACTCAGTGAGAACTTCAACAAAGTGATAGGAAACAGAAAAAAGGAAAAACACCCTGACTGGGGTAGCTCAGTGGATTGAGCTCAGGCTGTGAATCAAAGGGTCGCTGGTTCGATTCCCAGTCAGGGCACATGCCTGGGTTGCAGGCCAGGTCCCCAGTGGGGGCCATGTGAGAGGCAACCACACATTGATGTTTCTCTCCATCTCTTTCTCCCTCCCTTCCCCTCTCTCAAAATAAATAAGTAAATAAATACATAATCTTAAATAAATTAATTAATTAAATTTAAAAAATAAAAAAGGAGAAAACATACACAACTAGTCGGAAATGAGGACTCCAATAACTGAAATGAAGAATACACCAGAAGGAATCAACAGTAGATTAGATGAAGCAGAGGATCAAATCAGTGATTTGGAAGATAAGGTAGCAGAAAACACACAATCACAACAGGAAAAGAAAAATGAATTTAAAAAAATGATTTAAGGGGCCGCTGGGAAAACATCAAGCATATTGACATTCATATCATGTAAATGCTGAAAGGAGAAGAAAAAAAGCAAGGAATCAAAAACCTATTTGAAAAAATAATGACTGAAACATTCTTAAATTGATGAAGGAAATAGACAAACAAGTCTAGGTAGCACAGAGAGTCCTTAATGACATGAACCCAAACAGGCCACACTAAGATACAACATCACAAAAATGCTAAAGGTTAAAAACAAGGAGAGAATTTTAAAAGCATCAAGAGCAAAGCAGATAGTTACCTACAAAGGGAGCCCCCATAAGACTGATTTCTCAATAGAAATTTTGCAGGCCAGAATGGAGTGGCATGAAATATTCAAAATGATGAAAAGCAAGGACCTATAACCAAGATTATTCTACCGAGCAAGGCTATCATTTAAAATGGAAGGACATGTAAGAAGATTTTCTGACAAGAAAAATCTAAAAGAGTTCATTATCACCTAACCAGTATTATAAGAAATGTTAAAGGGTCTTTTTTTTTAAGAAGAAATAAAAATAAAAATATGAAAAATAAAATGGCAATAAATGTATATGTATCAACAATTACTTTAAATACAAATGGACTACATGCTCCAATCAAGACACAGGATGGCTGAATGGATATGAAAGCAAGAAACTCACTTCAGATTAAATGATACATAAAGATTAAAAGTAAAGGGATGGAAAAAGAAAACTTCATGGAATATGGAAAAAACAACAACAACACTAGGATAGAAATACTTACACCAGACAAAATAGACTTTAAAACAAAGGCTGTAACAAGAGACAAAGAAGGATCTTTGTTCAAAGACCTTCTCCAAAGAAACACAAAACACTAATTTGAAAAGACACATACATTCGTATGTTCATTGCAAAATTATTTACAACAACCAAGTCATGGAAGTAGCCTAAATGCCTATCAATAGAAAAATGAATAAAGAAGTGGTACACATATACAATAGAGTATTAGTCAGTCCTAAAAAAAAAAAAGAAATTCCCCCATCAGTGAGGGCATGTCTAGACCTGAGTGAAATCACAAGTCAGAGTATAACATGCCACATGATTTCACTCACATGCAGAATCTAAAGAAGAAAATAAACCAAACAGAAACAGACTCATAGATATAAAGAATATTTTTTCAGTTGTCATATATGTGGTGGGTTGGGGGTCTGGGTGGAAAAGGGAAAGCGATTAAGAAGCACAAATTGGTAATTACAAAATAATCATGGTGATGGAAAGTACAGCATAGGAAATACAGTCCATATGATTGTGATAACTCTGTATGATGCCAAATGGGTACTCGATTCATTGGGGTGATAATTTTGTAAGTTGTACAAATGTCTAGTAACTAGGTTGTATACTGAAACAAGTATGATATTGTATATCAAACATTAAAAATTAAAAAAATAATAGTAATGCCCTGGCTGGTGTGGCTCAGTGGATTGAGTGCAGGTCTGTGGATCACAGGGTCCCTGGTTCAATTCCCAGTCTGGGTGCATGTCTGGGCTGTGGGCCAGGTCCTCACTAGGGCTCATGAGAGGCAACCACACATTGATGTTTCTCTCCCTACCTTTCTCCCTCTCTTCCCCTGTTTATAAATAAATAAATAAATAAATAATAATAGTGATAAAAATCAAAGGTCCAAAAATTATTCAGTTCAATAAAACACAATGAAACATACATTAGAAAATTGATATGGCTTTAAAGTGGTTTTCTCCTACTTCTTATGCCATGAGCTTATATAAAACACTTAAGAGTTATAAATTATTCGGGAGAAATACAAATTCAGGGTTCTACAAATTCATTAAGTGACTTACCTCTTTTTTTCCTAATGATACCAGAAATTCTTCATTCAGTGGAAGTACTACAGAAACAAAAAAACCAAACTTATACATATGCTAAGTTAACTTAGTCAAAAATCAAGAATTTGACTTTGTGGTTTCTCAGATACCCCTTTCCCTTCCCACTTAATGTTAACAGAACTCTTTGAAATATGTGCAGTTTATGAAATTATTTTTACATAGCAACTTTATATACAATATATAATCAACATATATTTTATACAAATGGAATATGCATTTTGTTTCTTAGTGCCTTTGTTTCCCTAATCCTTCAAAATCAAAAGTAATAATCTCTAATATGTTCCTTCTGTAGTCCTATGACCTTACTCATATATACATATATGTTTACATATATATCTGTATGCATACATGCAAGGGTTATTAATTTTGTCATTGCTGGTTTCACAAGAATGGGATATCATATATATTATTCTTATCTTACTTTCACTCAACAAAAACCCTCATTTCTCTAGTGTAAATCTAATTCATGATTTTAAATTGCTGCACAAGCCCTGGATGGTATAGCTCAATGGGTTGAGTGCCAGCCTGCGAACTAAAATGTCATGGGTTTGACCCCAGTCAGGACACACGCCAGAGTTGCAGGCCAGGTCCCCGATTGGGGATGTGTGAAAGGCAACCTATTGATGTACCTCTTGCACACTGAAGTTTCTCTCCCTCTCTCCCTCCCTTCCCTTATCTCTAAAGAAGTAACTAAATAAAATCTTAAAAAAATAAATAAATTGTTGCACAATATTGTACAGGGTGAATATAACATAATGTATTGCGTGATTTTGCTATTAACTGAGCATTAATTTTGCACCTAGTTTTTATCCATGAAAAAACAAGATGCAATAAGCATTCTTTTATTTATGTCTTTCTGTATTGGTGTTTTCATTTCTGTGGGATAGATTTCCAGACATGGAATTTCACATACACAAAAAAGTATATTTTGAATTTTAATATAGTTTGCCACATTATTTTCTAAAAAGTACCATGAGCAATGAATAAAAAACAGCAAATGATATTATAAACTTGTTTAAAACTTTTGCCAGTCTGATAAGTATAAACTATTATTTCATTTAAATTGTTGGCAAAATTAAATCCTTATACTTAGAAGAGTTCAACCTTTATACTTAAAAAAAAAAAACCTATCTTAATAAAGTGCGATTTAAAATTTCTCAAGTGATACGCTACTGAAATTTTCTAAGTTATCTGTTATCCTAGAGGGTCTTCTAAATAGTCAAGAGTTTCGTATATATGCTTCATAGGCCCTGTATTAGGACTGATACAGGCAGCCACCATACATACTAAATCATTTTAATAAATGTAATGAGGAGTCTAAGAACATAAAGTTTTAAAATCTCCCTCTTAGTCAGTGTGGCCAAGAGTAGCTTTTCTATATTCATTCAATCATTTCAACCAATACAATATGGCAGGTTCTAAGAATACAAAGATTTTTTATATTTTATTTACTTTATTATTTTTAAAGATTTTATTTATCTATTTTTACAGAGTGGGGAAGGTAGGGAGAGAGGGAAGTATACATAGATGTGCACCTCCCTGCATGCCTCCAACCAGGGACCTGGCGTGCCACCCAGGCATGTGTCCTGACAGGGAACCCTTCAGTTTGCAGGATGATGTTCCACCCACTGGGCCACACCAGTCAGAACACAAAGAGCTTTAAAATCCTTCCAGTGTGACAGCCTATTAAACTAGCAACCCTAAGCAAGGTGGGTATTTGACCAACAAGGTAGCCTGTGTGTTCAGTGTTATCAGTACCAAGTATGTATGTCAGGGATGATGATAAGAAAAGTAAATTAAAAAGTTTCTTGATACATAGCATCAAAAAGAATAAAATACCTGGGAAAAAAATTTACCTATGAAGGAAAAAAACTTGTGCACTAAAAACTACAAAACGTGGCCAAAAGAAATAAAAGACACCAAGAAACAGAAACACATTCCATGTTCATGGATTAGAATATATAATATTGCTAGGATGTCAATACAAACCAAAGCAACTTAATGGTTTAATGTAATCCCTATCAAAATCCCAGTAAATTGTATTATAGAAATAGAAAAGTCCATCCTGAAGTTCACATGAAATATCTCAAACAGACAAAACAATCTTCAAAAAGAACAAAGTTGGAGGTTTCACATGTCCTAATTTCCATCTACAAAGCTACAGTAATCGAAACAGTGCTACTGGCACAGAGAAGACACAGAGACCAGCAGAAGGAGCAAAACAGAGTACTGAGCAACAAATCCTCACTGTGCGGGCAAAAGGTTTGTGAGGAGGGTGCTGTGATAATGAGGACAGGTAAAGTTTCCTCAACAAATCCTATTGGAAAACTAGATAATACACATGCAAAAGAATAAAGTCAGACCTTTAACTTTCCTTTAAATTTGAAAATTTCTACAATTAACTAAAAAAAATCTCCATCGAGAAGTAAAAAGTGTATTATAATAAACTGATGGATTAGGAATGAAGGCCTAAAGTAAATCTGGTGGAAATAGGGTTCAATATTTTACAACTGGCTCTACGTGAAATACAAAAGAGGAAGAATTCAGAAGTACTCAAATTTATGACAGGTCAAATAGAGTCCATTCAATGGGTCAGGGAATGAAGACCAGTTCATGAATCTAAGGTACCTACGAAATATTTTGGAGATGATACCTACAAGCTAGAAAGAGATATAAGTGTGACATTACAGTGTCATAAGTGTGACATCAGTAGAATCTGATTTGGGAATCTAGTTTTGGAAACGTTATGGAAATTGTGTTATCCCTTACCCTTCCCAGTTCAAATTTTGAAGTCCTAATCTCCAGTACCTCAGAATGTGACTGTATTTGGAATTGGGTCCTTAAAATGATAATTAGGTTAAAATGAAGTCATATGTAAAGAGATTAGGATATATAGGTGGCCATGTTAAGGCATTAGTTGTAGATGGCAATCTGCAACCCAAAAAGGGAGACCTCAGAAGAACAGAACACCTTGATCTCGGACTTCTAGACCACAGAACTGTGAGAAAATAAAGTTCTGTTACTTACAAACAAAATGAAACAAAACCCAGTCCATGGTACTTTGAGATGGCAGCCCTAGCAACCTAATATAGAAGTCATTCATATGATATAACACATAAAAACAGGAGCAGAAAATATAATGCTGGAATAGCATTTAGAATAAGAAGTGATAAGAACTGAGAACAGTCCTCTGGAGAACACCAACATATTAAAGGCAGAGTATGAGCAGCTTTTGAGATGCTCAATATAATGTTCAGAAGGCAAAAGGATACACAGTTAGATGCAAATTAAAATCACAATTGTATATATGCCTATCAAAAGTGCTAAAATTAAAAAAACTACTAT
The DNA here is from genome assembly GCA_004024845.1 of Tonatia bakeri. NCBI lineage: Eukaryota > Metazoa > Chordata > Mammalia > Chiroptera > Phyllostomidae > Tonatia > Tonatia bakeri. The sequence goes on from PVIA01003091.1 coordinate 20,540, forward strand.
GTGGTGGTGAGAATGTGGAACAATGGTAGACATTTGGCATGGATATAGTAATTACAACCAAGAATGCAGAATTGTCTGGGAAGAGAATGAAGAGAAAACTCCCAATAACTGGCAGAGAGAATGTTAAGCTTACAGAGGAGACTAAGAAGGAAAATGGGGGGAGTTAAAGGAAAGGAGACAGAATCACCAGAAAGAGGAAGGGAAACATACATAGAAAAAAGGGGGTGCAATACATACAGAACACTATACACAAGCATACATAGCATACATAGAGAAATGTGAGCTTTTATAATAAAAAAAAAGATATCTCCTTGTTAGATGTTTTAACAAGATTTTTAAGCAATCTTCTATTTCTCAACTAAAGGCAAACATATAGTTGGTCTTAGCTTAACAAATCAAGACAATATACAATCTGTGTTTCCTGTATGTAAATCAGTTTCTAAAATACTTTCCACCAGGTAAGTTTCATTCATTAAGAAGCAAATTACAGCCCTGGGTGGTGTGGCTCAGTGGACTGAGTGCTGAACTGCAAACCAAAGGGTTGCAGGTTCGATTCCCAGTCTAGGGCACATGCTTGGGTTGTGGGTCAGGTCACCAGTTGGGGGCACAACAGAGGCAACCACACATTAGTGTTTTTCTCCCTCTCTTTCTCCCTCTTTTCCTCTCTCTAAAAATAAACAAATAAAATTTAAAAAAAAGATTAAAAAATAAAGAAGGCTAAATGATCTTGTAATTCTTTTTATGATCATTAAATTAACTTACTATTAATTTATGAAAATATAAACTTTTCTAAAAATAAGAATCTTACTTTCAGGAGTTTCTTTCTGCCATTGACTGAGTTCAGCAGTTAAACATTTCATTTGCATAATTAATAATGACAGCTATAAAAAAACAAGAGAATAAAACAAAATCATTTCTTGTAGAATATTCATAGTTATTCAAAGATGAACATGTAGACATTTTTTATACTTTAATACAAGGTCTTAACATAAATGGCTAACATAGTCATCTAAACTATAAAAAATGATCACTCCAAACAGAATTGTGCTTTAAATCACACCAAGTATAACTCATAAATTGCCAGTTATACCAGTGATATGGTATCTAAAAATGATCACTTCTACTTCACCACTTAATCTGAAAAAAGAAAAAGAAAAAGAACCTAATTACATTGTTTATTCCCTAAATTAATATTTATTTAAAAAAATAATAAGTAGCCTTGGCTGGGTGACTCAGTTGCTTGGAGCATCATGCTGTATACCAAAAGGTTGTGGGTTTGATCCCCAGTCAGGGCACATACCTGGGTTGCAGGTTCAATGGCCAGTCAGGGCATATACAGGAGGCAACTGATTGATGTTTCTCCCTCACATTTCTCTCTCAAATAAATAAATATATCCTCGAGTGAGGATTAAAAAAATGTTATTTCTTGCCAACATTTTTTAGACAAATTTGCATTAAAGATGCTCTTTTTTCTCTCCATGCACTTTCAGAAAAATTGCAGTTGTTTTCATTTGAGTAGCAAAAAATAACTTCAAATACATAACTTTTGCTAATGTTAGCAAAAAATAACTTTAAATACATATGTAGAGACAATAAGACTGGTTCCACAAGCCACATATAAAAACCAGTTTTACTACATAATAGTTTTCAATTTGTACACCTCTTTAGCCAAAGATAAATTAAGATGTTTCTGATATAGGTAGTAGCAATCTTTGTAGTTTTGATAATTACAAATAAATTATCTAATCTGTTGCCAGATTAGACCACAAAGTTAAAGTCTATGCATGCTTAAAGTTAAATTTCAGGAAATTTTTTTTCTTCTACATAATTCTTATTAGTAGTCAACCATAAAAAATTCACATTTCAAAAATGCAGTATTACTATAATGTTTACACTAAAAGAAAACCAACTATTGTCTTTTTAAACAGATTTTATGATACAGAGCAGGTAACTAAAACACCCTGCTCTGTATTATAACATTGCCTGTTGAATGGTCAATAGTCAGAGGTTAAAAAGCAACAAAGCTAGACTCTTTGAAAACTTTATATAAGTATATACAAATGCATTTGCGGGTACTTAAGTTTTTAACGAAAGGCAAGTTCCACATTCTTTTCTTATAGACAATTAAATAAGAATCTGAAAAAATTTTTTGTTAACTAGAAAGTAATTTATAAATTTTCATTATCATTACTAGGAAGTGATAAAAAATTCTTAAAAAGCATTATCTAAACTAGGCAAAACTATCATGATAATAAAGAATTCTATTAATTTCCTTCATATATTAGGTTAAAATATGTAAAATTACCAAATATTCATTTTTTCACCTATGATATTTCACCCAGCAATTTCATACAATTTGTATTATATTCATGAAACACAGCACTTATGCTGCCAAAGCCCAGCTAAAACGCTCAAATTATTTCTGATCTTGCTATAAGATTAAACAACCCTTTCTAAAACAAAAATATAACAATAGTATTTCTAAAGTCAAAACTTGGAGCAATCCTGGCATTTTCTCATTTAAAATATCTAACTTCTGGCTTTAGAAAATGAATTGAGGTTTAAAATTGAAGTTTTTAAGTTTAATAGATATACAGAAAAGAGTTAACAAAGCATGCCCTAAGATTACCCCTAAAGGCCTGCTAGCAAGGTGGGCATCTGGGGAGTTTGGATTTTGAGATGATTCATTCCTTCCAACCTAACTGATAAGAGTGGCTGGCTCACTGTGCTGAAACAGTGCAAAGAATATGACTTACATAGTACACCCGCTCTCATTCTGAGAGTTATCTATTTTTGTGACTGCTAGAGAGAGGATCTCTAAGTGACTAGCACCCACAAATAACCTTAGGCATTGAGTCTCTAATGACATTCCTTGGTAGACAATTTCACAAGTGCCACAAATCACTGGGGGAATTTAGCATATCTGTGTGACTCCAGTGGAACACACTCCTGAAAGCTTGTGCCTGGTTTCCTCTGGACTCGGCCCATGGTCTTTTTCCCTTTACTGATTTTACTCTATATCCTTTCAACGTTATAAACCTCAGCCAGTAGCTTCACTATATGATGAGCCCTGTGAATCCTCTTAGAGAATCATCAAACCTGAGAGTAATCCTGGGGAAAAGACATGATAGGAAAAGACATTTTGTGCATTCATTATCTTATTACTGACTATCGCAAGATCCTGATTATTTACAACTGCCTAAGTATCACCCTCAAAGTCAGGGTTTGGCTCAGTGCATGAAAATCATTCAGGAAATTTATAGGCCCAATCCCTACTGATTCTATTTCAGTAGGTCTCAATTTCTATACAGTAAGAACACAATTCCCAAGAAAACACAGATGACAGTTTATATACTAATGGTTTCCAAACACACTATGCAGTTTTACCTTGTACAACGGAGCTCTGTATTTATTAACGGCTACAAATTGTGTTCTTTTTATAAAAGATGGCTTAATTCTTTATCACCAATTTTTAGATTAAAGATCTGGTAAAACACATACTTCCAAAAAAGATAAATTAGGTTTCCTTCCTTTTCTCTCTCTCATTCTCATTTTTTTATTGAGCATTACTATCCTCATAGATTATAATTTTTCCACAGTGTTATAATGAGTTTAAGCCATTATTCCTTTTGATGCTGAAGTGATACCAGCTGGGTGCCTTCAATGATCTTTTGACATGCTCCTGTCAGTTTTAGAGAACTTTCATAGGACTCATTTGCATATTTGACTTTGTTCTTAGAATTTTTACTTCTAAAACATTTTTAACTTTCTTATGATCAAATACATATATTCTTTTTATAATTTCTAGATTTTTAACAGCCAAGAATTTCTCTCATGTCACTAGACTGCCGTCTCCTTGCTTTTCTTGTAAGATTTTTATAACAATCCATCCACAATTTGATTACATAATGAAATACAGCAGTTGGATTTCATTTTCTCCCAGATGGCTATGTAGTTGCATCAGTATCATTTATTAACTAATTCATCCCTTTCCCCTACATTGGAACTATCATCTTTATCGTATTATAAATTCTTTTTTAAAGTATTTTTAATTGATTATGCTATTATAGTTTTCCCAATTTTTCCCCCTTTATCCCCACTCTACCCCACACCCCCTAACTCTCCAGCATTCCCCGCCTTAGTTCATGTCCATGGGTGGTACATATAAGTTCTTTGAATTCTCTGTTTCTTATACCATTTTTAAACTCTCCCCATCTATTTTGTGCCTACCAATTATTCTCCTTATTCCCCATACCTTTCCCCCCTAATTCCTCTCCTCCCCCTCCCTGCTGAAACTCTTCCATGTGATGTCCATTTCTTTGATTTTGTTACTGTTCTAGCTGTTTGCTTAATTTTGGGTTTTTTTGGGGGGGGGTTAATTTGTTGATAGTTGTGAGTTTGTTGTCATTTTACTGTTCATAGTTTTTGATCTTCTTCAATTTCTTAGATAAGTCACTCTAACATTTCATATAATAAGGGCTTGGTGATGATGAACTCCTTTAACTTGGCATTATCTGGGAAGCACTTTCTATGCCCTTCCATTCTAAATGATAGCTTTGCTGGATAGAGTAATATTGGATATAGGTACTTGCCGTTCATGACTTTGAACAGTTCTTTCCAGCCCCTTCTGGTCTGTAAGGTTTCTTTTAAGAAATCAGCTGAAAGTCTTATGGGCACTCCTTTGTAGGTAACTCCCTCCTTTCCTCTTGCTGCTTTTAAGATTCTGTCTTTAATCTTAGGTAACTTAATGGTGATGTGCCTTGGTGTATTCCTCTTTGGGTCCACTTCTTTGGGACTCTCTGGGCTTCCTGGACTTCCTGGAATTCTATTTCCTTTGCTGGATTGGGGAAGTTTTCCTTCATTATTTGTTCAAATAAGTTTTCAATTTCTTGCTCTTATTCTCCTTCTGGCACACCTATAATTCGAATATTGGAACATTTAAAGTAGTCCCAGGGGTCCCTAAGCTTCTCTCCATTTTTTTTGAATTCTTGTTTCTTCATTCTTCCAGTTGGGTGATTATTTCTCCCTTTTGTTCCAAATCACTGATTTGAGTCCTGGCTTCCTTCCTGTCACTGTTGGTTTCCTGAATATTTTGCTTTATTTTACTTTGGGTATCTTTCATTTGCTCTTTCATTTTTCAGCCATGCTCCATCAGTTCGGTGAGCATTTTGATTACTAGGGCTTGAATTCTCTCCATCAGATAGGTTGGCTATCTGATGGGCTTTAAACCCCATTCCTTAGCTTTCTTTCTGGAGTTTTGCTCTGTTCTTTCATTTGGACTCTATTTCTTTGTCTCAGTGCATCTCTTAAGTTGTAAGGGGGCGGGTTCTTAGGTATTCACCATGGCAGGGCTACCCTCCTTGCTGCGCTGCCGCCCTGTCTGTAGGGGATGGGCCGGAGAGGGAACAATGCAGCTTGCCTGCTTGACTCTAATTCACTTTCCAACAGACTCTTGTGGGAGACTGGGGGTTTCTCCCATCACAGCAACCACTGTAGTCCAGTCAACTCTGAGTCTCAGTTTCTCATTCAGCCAGCCCTGCCCATGTGGTCTGCCACCTTTCCCCAGATTCTCTCTGTCTGCCCATCTTACTGGTCTGGTTGACTGTTTCTTTAATTCCTTGGTTGTCAGAGTTCCATGCAGTTTGATTTTCTAGCACTTCTGGTTGTTTATTGATTTTAGATTGGTTGGTATCCTCCTTTTGGTTGTGCAAGGAAGCAAAGGGTTTCTACCTACGCCTCCATCTTGGCCCGAACTCCATATTTTGAATTCTTAATCTGTTGTACTGACACTTTGGTGTATTTCTAAATCAATCCCATAGGTTTTTGATTATCAAAATGAGTATCTTAATCCTTTTTAAGCCTAGGGTCAAATCAGTTAAGATTTTACACAAATAGTAAAATAACTGTGGCTACTTACCACAAAGCAGGTAAGACTTTGTTATAGTTTTTAACAAAGTATCATAATAATAGTAGCCATGAAGTAATTGACTCAACAGTTAAAGGTTATCTGTAGCTGAAATAAGATACATAAAATAAAATATTTTTAATTACTTATAACAGCTGAATCTGCTTTTAAAATACGCCTCTTAAATCAGGAGTAAAGAGTTTTCCGAATGATTAAATATATAGGTATAAATAAAACTATTATATTTGGGATAAAGATAGATAGATAAACTTATCTAAAACATAAAGAATTACACTTACTTATTTTTAGATAGAAACAAAAGGATACATACCTGAGCATTAGACTCAGTGAGTGTCTCAGTTCCAACAAGCGATAATTTATTCTGACACTTGATTTAAAAAGTAAAGAAAAACAAGTCATACACTATAACCCAAAATTTCCTTCCCCTCCCCTTTTACACTTGTCAATGTAATATTCCTCTAAAATAATATACAACTATCTGATGTAAGAGAACAGTTTTTTTAATTCCTCGCTTTATAAGCCAGAAAACATAAAAGACAGAAAATAGATCCCAAGGTGAATACATTCAAAGTAAAAGGGTATACTAGACTCCATACAGAAAAAAATAAGTACAAGAAACAGGAAAAAAGAACAAAAACTAATAGGGTGAATTAGAAGTCAGATAATGGAAAAATGGGGAGTAGGAGGGAAAGCATTATAGAAAAATAACAAGAGAAGTAAGAAGACTGTTAAGATCTTAAGAAAATATAGCCTCTAGGAGGCATTGTTTCTGTGCCACTAACAAAATCTACAACTATTATTAGTGATTATATCTGAAAAAAACTATGGGTAATTTGAATTTTATTTATGGTTACAGGGGACAGTGGAATCTCAGTTCTCAAATTTAATTCATTCCAGAAAACTGTTCAAGAAGTGATTTGTTCAAAAACCAAATATCCTTTGTCACCTGAGAAATGCAAGACTGATTATACAGCAAGAAAGGCCTGTAGGGTAGAAAATTAATACATGAAGTTTTGTTAGACAACCAAGACCTTTTTTCCATGAACAAGTTGGTCCAAGAACGAAACTGTTGAATAACCAAGACATTCCAGAACCAAGGTTTGACGTATTTCTATTTACAGTATTTTTTTTGAGAATTTTAAAGTAAGAGTCTATTTGAGCCAAACCGATGACACAGGCCATAGAGCGAGATCTCAAATGCCCTAAAAAATCAGTTTTGTAGCCTCTTTTATGCATTTGAATTAAGGAGGGAATGTATTCATATATGGAGGTGGGAGAGAGCAACATGGATCCTGCATTACAGGATAGCTAACAACATTATGTGCTCTCTTTTTTCTTATTTTTCGATTACAGTTGACATTCAACATTATTTTATATTAATTTCAGCCACACAGCACAGTAATCAGACAATCATGTACCACAAAGTGATCCTCCTGATGTTTCAAGCACCCACCTGACACCATACTCAGTTACACATTATCACTGACTGTATTCCCCATGCTGTACTTTACATCCCGTGACTACTTTGTGCCTACCAAGTTGCACGTCTTAATCCCTTGGCCTTTTTCACCAAGCCCTCAATCCCCAGCAATTCCACTTCTGGATATATATCCAAAGAAACCCAAAATACTAATTTGAAAAGATATGTGTACTCCTATGTTCATTATAGCATCACTTACAATAGCCAACATATGGAAGCAACCCAAGTGCCCCTCAGAAGACAAATAGATAAAAAAAGTCTGTTACATCCATAGAATGAAATCTTACCATTTCCAACACCATAGATGGGCCTAGAGGGACATTATGCTAAGTGAAATAAGTCAGAGAAAAACAAATACCATGTAATTTCACTTATTTGTGTTCTCTTGAGGGTGGTTATTTCAAGGGTATATCAATGTATATGCACTGCAACAATGAACAGAGCTTGCTTAAGGCAAAAATAAACCTTTTACTAATAAGGTTTTTGCCTCAGGCATGATTACCCACCATGATCTGCCCATTTAGGAATTTATGATCAGATGTAGTATCTTACTCCAAAAAATAATTGAAATGATTTTAAATATCAAATTTCTATACTGAAAAATATCAAAAGCAAAAAACCCACCCAGGATTATATATAAAAATTACCTTGAAAATACAGTAAACTATATATAATACTAAGATCTATGTTAAAATATAATTTAGAAAAAAAGGGTAAAAATGCTAACCTGCCCTAATCTGAAACTTCACTAGAAAGAAAAGAATGTGAAAAATGTCTGTGGCCTATATCACATATTGTGCTATTCCAAGTAGAACAAGTTTTTATCAAATACTTTTAGTGTACCGGAAGTGATTTTATTTCACTGTCAAAAAAATGTACATATATTTCAAAAACAGTATTTTCTAAATTAACCCATATTTTCACTCAAACTCCATAATCGTGTGTCCTCTCTGCTTCTATTATTCTGTCTCAGGAAATAACTCCACTAACCAACCAATGGCCCAAACCCAGAACCTAAAACTATCCATAAATCCCCCATTTCACAACAATTATTCTCCAAGTCCTTTTGGTCCCACCTCCATAATATTGCTTGAATCCATTCTTCTATTTGCAATGACAGGATTTAGCCCTTTAGTACTTCTTACTAAGACTACTACTACATCCTCCTAAATGCCTTCTACCTAGTCTCACTCTTCTGCATTCATTTTCTTCAAAATCATCAGAGTAATTTTCCCAAACTACAATCTCATCATGTCACTTAGTGTTTATAGTCCTTCAATGACTCCCCATAGTATACACTCAACAAAACCCATCATTTTCTTGGCCCCAATTACCTCTCTGGTCTCACTCCATAGGTCCTCCTTCTCCTAATTTATATAAGTCATAATATGCTACATTGAGTTCTCTAAACTCTCCCAACCTTTATGTATTTCCTTCCTTCTGCTTTTTATATCTCTCCCACTTTCACAGGCTTACTTACCCTTTAGAAATGAATTCAGTCCTTACCTCTTTTAGAACACGATCTTTGACCCCTTCAGTCTAGGTTTAGAACTGCTCCAAAGTAGAATCTTTGCACTTCTACCACAATAATTCTAACATCATGGCTATTGCCTCCATTAGATAATACTCTCCTTGAGGGTAGGGACTGCTGTAATTTTTTTTCTTTCTACAGTTTCTCTAGTAGAAAGTTCATTGAATGAATGCTTATAGGTCTAGAAACTACATAAACACTTATCATACAATGTAATGACTTTCAGGAATCAGCAGAATTATCTCTTTCCTAAGTCTATTATTGAAATGGAATTAAGTCTTATAGTAATAAATCGATATATCACTTTAATCCCTTGATACTTACTTCTTCCATATCTTTCCACATTTCTTCACAATGTTTAATAAGTTCTTCTTTAGCATCTGTAACATCTTCTACACCTGTAGTATTATCTGGATCTAGATCTCGGTTACTCACTGACATGTCCTTTGTGTTTTCTCAGCCTTATAAAAAAACTAAAGTAAAAAATATTTATTCATTTATTTTTGTTGAACATCTGTTATCTGCCAGATACTTATGTAGGAGCTAAAGATGTAACAGTGAACAAAATAGGTAAAAATCCCTCCTACAAGGGCATCTACATTCTAGTTAGGAAAACCAAAAACAAGCCACAACATTTTAAAAATACATACTGTAGTATATCAATTGATTTATAAGTGCTATGAAGGAAAGCAAAGCAGGGAAGAAACATAGCAAGTGCTGAGGGAAAGGGCAATGTAATTTTACATAAGGACGTGAATATAAAGTCACTGAGAAGTAGAGACTGAGCAAAAGCATAAAGGAAATAAGAAAGTGAGACATGGTGATACTTAGAAGCAGCTCCAGGTGGAGGGAACTGTAGGTGCAGAGGCGCTGGGGCAAGAACACAACTCCCCTATTTCTACAGCAGTAAAACAGCTACTGTGACTACAGCAGAACGTATCAGAGACTGAACACAAGATAAGGTCAGAGAGATACAAAACAGATGAGATCACCGGGGCTTTAGGCCATTTTAAGGACTTAGGCTAAGATAATAATTAAAGGATTTTGAAGAGAGGAGTAACAGGATTTAAATTAAGTTTTAACAGCATAACTGGTTAACTACAGCCAGGTAAGGACAGAAGCAGGAAAGCCAGTTTGAAAGCTAATGCAATAATCTAAGCAAGATGTGGCCCAGGATAATACTGAGGCAGTACCAAATAGCCAATTCTGAATATATTTTCTTCTTTAAAATTTAATCTTTATTGTATTTTTCCATTACCATTTAGAACCCTCATACCATCCCCTACCCCAACAATCACCACACTGTTGCCCATGTCCATGAGTCCTTTTTCCTTAAAGCCAACAGGATTTCCTAACAGCCTGTATATAGAGTGCCAAAGAAAGAGAGGAGTCGATTATTACTAAAAAAGTTTGGACCTGTGCAATTGGAAAGATGAAGTTGCCAATTATTAAAATGGGGAAGATGGTGGAAAAAAACAAATTCTGCTAGATGAGGGCAAGTGTTGATTAGGAATTCAGTTTTGCAAACCAAAATGAACTCACAGATACAGACAAAAGAATGGTGGTTACAAAATGGGAAGGGGGTTGGGGAGAGGGCAAATTGGGTAAAGCATCAAATATATGGTAACAGAAGGAAACTAGCCCTAGCCAGTTGGCTCAGTTGGTTAGAGCACTGTTCCCGTGCACCAGAGGTTATGGTTTCAATTCCCTGTCAGGGCACATACCTAGACTGCAGGCTCGATCTGGGTTGGGGCATGTACAAATGGCAACCAATCAATGTTTCCCTTTCTTCCTTCTTCTCTCTATAAAATCAATACACATAGCCTTAGGTGAGGATTAAAAAGAAGAAAGCTGGACTCTGGATGGTGAGCATGCAATAAAGTATACAGATATTGAATAATGATGTGTACCTGAAATTTGTTATTAACTAATGTTATCTAAATTAATTTAATTTTTACAAAAGAATTCTGTTTAGAATTCACTGAATTTCTGGTGTCTATTAGGGGAGCTGCTGATTAGGCAATTGGTTATACCTGTCTGAAGTTCAAAGGAAAGTTTCAAATTAGAATTTGAGTCACCACCATACAGCTATTTAAAGCCATGCGGCTGCATGAGATCAGAAGAGCAAGAAAGTACATACAGAAATGAGGAAAGTTCTAGACCTAGAGAGATTAAGGAGATAAGGAAGAACCACCTAATAGTCTGAGAGGGTGCCCAGTAAAGTGAGAGAAAAATCAAGAGTATATCTTGAAATCCAAGATGAGAAAGTGTTCAAGGAGTGAGGAACTGTCAGATTCTAGAGATAGGTCAAAATAAAAACAGAGATTGACAATTTATTTAGCAATATGGATAGGGCATTGTATTTTTCAAAAACAGTCACAGCAATATTTCAGGCTGTCACTCCCCATCCAGAGGCAGAGCCTGTTTAGCTTCCCCTTGAACCTGAGTATGACCTTCTGAGCCTTCATAAGTAGAATACAATGGAAGTGATGTTACATGACTTCCAAGACTAAGTCATAAAAGGCAAAATAGCTTATACCTCTGTCTCTCCAACATTCATCCTTGCAACCCAACCACCATGCTGCGTGGAAGCCCAAAGTAAAGAGATCGTATGAAGAAGTGCACACAAAAATGAAAGATTCCATTCAGCCAGCATCAACCACCAAACACACGTGTGCGCAGCTGTCTGATGATTGTGAGTCCCATCTGAATTCTTGTGCACAGAATCACTGAGTACAGTCCATGGTTGTTTTAGACCTCTATATTTTGGGGTGATTTGTCACAATAATTTCACTGAAGACTGTCACAAAAATTAATCCACTGTTAACGTATAGTTTTAGTAAAATGGTGTGAGGGAAAGCCTGATTGGATTGAAATCAAGAGTAAATAAAAAACAGGGAACTGGACATATCCAGTATGCTTGTATAAAACATTTCAAAAGTTGCTTTTTCCCCCCTCTCTCTAAAGGGAAGGAGAAATAAGGTACCAGTTGGAGGGAGATGTGGGATCGAGAGATTTTTTCTTTTAAGATGGGAGAAAACACACCATCTTTGTTTGATACAGTAAGAGAAGGAAATGCTGGTGATGCAGGAGAGAAGGAAGAAAAATGGGATCTAGAACACAAGTAGAGAGGATGGCTTGAGACAGATGCACATACGGTTTATTCATTTGAATGGGAAGGTAAGCAGAATACTAGGGACATAGATGCAGGGAGGTGAGTAGATGTGTTAGGAGGAGTTTGGTAGAACTGGAAGTTCTATTTGGGTTACTTGCCTTTTCTCAGTGAAATGGTAACCAAGGTTATCAGCCATGAATGAGTGTGGAAGAAAAGCACTGGCGGTTTAAGAGCAGAAGGGAAAAAATGTGTAAAATAGTCATATAAGAGATGAGAGAAGATAAAATAGGATTACCAGGTAGTATTAAATTCACTCGAGGACAGCAGTCATGAATTTAAAGTGAAACTAGAACATGGTTGTATGCTTTCCTCTATAGTGTAGCAGCACAGATGCAGGGACAAACAAAGAATGACAAAGTCTCTCAGCTATGACCACAGTAGTAAAGAGCTAATGTAAGGTGGAGAATATAATCACTGGAGGAAAGGATATCAAGAAAAAGAGAGGTCAGTTTATTGAAAGGATCATCTAGACAGCTATTAAGATCACAAAGAATTATGACAGTAGTGTTGCAGAGGGTGACAGTGAGCCAGGAGCTAAAAATCTTTTTTTTTTCTTTTTTAATTTTTTTTTTTTTATTTTTAGAGAGGGAAGGGACGGAGAAAGAGAGAGAGAAACATCAATGTACGGTTGCTGAGGGCTGCGGCCTGCAACCCAGGAATGTATGTCCCCTGACCGGGAATCGAACCTGTGATGCTTTGGTTCACAGCCCGCGCTCAATCCAGAGCTATGCCAGCCAGGGCTAGGAGCTAAAAATCTTCAAGGAATGAATGAGTGTAATAAAATTTTGCTGCACTGCTACAAGGAGAAGTGGTGGGTGGTAAAGTCTGATGGCATGAGATTCAAAGTTGGGCAACTTTCAGGAGGTTGACAGAGCAATAAAGAATGACAAGGATGTTTACTCATAACACCAAATGCAAACCAGAGTAACCAAAACTCCCAAAATATTTTTATTCATATGAACTTGAGTTTTATATTGCTTAATCAATTTTTTTTTATCAACAGAGAGGTTTTAAAGACTTAAATAGATGTATTATATTCATAGACTGGAGGGCTCAATATTTTGTAAAGATGGTAATTCCCTCCAAGTTGATCTACTGAATCTTTCAAAATTCTTAAAGTTTTTGCTTGTTTTTGTGGCACCTGTCCAGCTAATTCTAAATTTTATATGAAAGTGCAAAGAGCCAAAAACAGCCAAGAACTTCATGAAGAATAAAAAGGGAAGACTTGCCTTACCAGATATTAAACTTATTATAAAACTACTAATTATAATAGTGTGCAATTAACACATAGACAGGCAAGCTAAACAATGGAACAAATACAAAGTCCTTCTAGATTCACATATTTATAGAGCTAAGATATATGAGAGAGGTGATGATGTAAATTAAGGGGGAAGAACAATCCAAACAGGAGCATATTTTATTTATTTTACTGCCTTTTCCTTTATGTATATGTATTTTGGCCCATGTAGACCCCATCCTTTCTTTTTTAACAAATTACATAGTATTTTGGGGGTGAAAATTAGCCTAGATATATACCTTGTTCTTTGTATCACTCCTCCATCCCTCAAAAAAAATCAAAACAAAATCATAAAAAAAAGTACAGGGAGAAAACATGGATTTTTTTCCTTTATCTTAGATTAGGAAAGGCATTTCTAAAAACTAAGCAAAATATCTACACAAAAATTTTAAAAGTTCTGCATGAATAAAGATATTACAAAGTTAAAATTTAAAACCCAAAAGCCTAAGAAAATATTTATAATATATGGCACACCATACCCAATTTAATTATGTATAACGAGTGCCTACAAATTAATACAACAAAACTAACAACCCATCATTTAAAACACTGAAAAAGCAATCACTACAAAAGTCAGGATATCAATTACTTCTAGAAGGTAGAAACAGAGGGAGGACTGCGATTGGGATGGGCCAGATGGGCAGAATGTTGAGGTGATTATTAAAGCTTTATTTCAGATCTGCATGTTGATAAAGTTGCTTATCTTATAAACTTTTACATTTATGTGTGTGGGAGGTTTTGTATCTATATTTTACTTTGATACAAAGGTAAACAACAAACAAAACAATATAGCAGAAATGGGCAATGACATAAATGGGAAATTAAAAAAAAAAACCTAAGAAATTCCTTTTAAATTAGATAAAAACATTTTTAACCTTACTCATAACTTATAAAAATGGAATTTAAACAAAATTTAATTTTATTTGAACTAGAAATAATGACACATATTTGGTAAGAAACAACATTGGCAAGAGTGTAGACCAAGAGGTGCATATGGTTAGTAGACCAATTTCTTGGTAGAATAATAAACAATATCCATCAAACTTTTAAATGGATTTATCTTTTGACCCATGAAATTCTGTTCCTAGGAATAATCCCTTAGATAGATGTATTTGCTTAAGTATATGTAGGTATGCTTACTGCAGCATTATTTAAAAAATAATTATAAATGTGAACTCTACAATCAGATTATCTAAGGTTAAAACCTGGCTTTGGTACTTACAAGCTGTGTGACCTTGGGCAAGTCACTTATCTGTTTGTGCCTCAGTTTCCTTATTTATAAAATGAAAATGATAGTATTACTTAACCCTTAGGGTTTTTCTGACAATTAAATGACTTAAACTATGTAAATTTCTTAGAACTGCACCTAGTATATATAGAGTATTAGTTATCAACATTATTAGTATTTGTTATCAAAATTACTATTAATAACCTGAATATCAGCTAATAGAAGACTGGTTAAATAACTTATGCCATATCCAAAAATATTTACACTAAATGTCTTCCTTGCTATATATAAAAGATACGGGGGCAGGGGCTGGGATGGGAGTAAAAGGCAGAAAACTGTACTTGAACAATTTTTAAAAAAAAGATAGTTCACAAAGCCATAAATAGTCATTAACAATCTTAGAATATTTTTAAGCAAAAAAGTAAAAAAATCATGTTTGTCTTAAATATACCTTAACTAACAAATTAAATGCAAAGTGATCTTTCCCCACATTTTATACTACTAATCAATAAAATATATCATCAGAATGCAAAAGTAATGTGAAACTGTGTGCATGTGGGGATAGTTAACAAATTAGCAGTATTGGCAGCTCAAAGTAGCATTAGAATACAAATAAATAAAAACATTTAAGGGTTAGACTTTACCCCTTTATCCCTTTCCTACATTTTGTGTCTTTAAACCTACCTTTTTGGAAACAGAACAAGTCAACCTTTTGTGGTCATTGGTACTAGAATTCCAAATTTCTCATTCAAGAACAATATTGCTGTTTGGGGATACTATCGTAAAACATCTAATACCAAGTTTTAACAACTCATACTATTACCGGAGAGAGACTAATATACATGAAGTATAGTAATAGAAAGCACCCACAGAATTCTAAGCTGTATTCATTCATCCAGGAAACATGTTCTTAATGTGTGTCATTTGTTAGAAAATGTGGCAATAGCTATGAAGAAGTCTGTCTTCACAGAGCTTATATTTCGACTGAGGAGCGACAATATAAACAAATACACAACTAAATACCTAGTATGATTTCAGGTAGTGAGAAGTGCTGTGTTGTGGTAACTCACACAATACAGACTGCAAATGTTTCCAGAATTCAGTATAGAAAAGATCAGAGAAAACTTCCAGGAATAAAGTGCTTAGGACAGTGTTGTGTGCACAGTACTAGCTCCCTACCATTATCGTTACCAGTCTTAATCTTCATTATTTTAGCCGTGAGGTCTAACAGACGAGAAGCTGTAAAGGGGAAAGCTAGATGTGCTGTGGAGATCCTTTCAAGGCATAAAAACCTCAGACCGAAAGACAAGGATAAGCATGGCAATCAGTGAGACACACAAAAAGGGATCTGATTACCGCAGAAGTCAGAGAAGAAATGATACTTGCTAGGTAGGAGGGGCCAAATAAAGGGAGTTTTTAAATTAAAAACAAACAAAAACCTTTAGAAAGCACTTACTATGGGCAATTCCTTCCTTGTATCTGGGGTCCACCTCAAAGCAAAAGTAAAGAGATTAGGTTTGAAACAAGCAACTAGGAGGCTGTTAGTAGGTTTTTGAAAGCACTGGTTTAGGGAGATCATTTTGAAAAATTGTGTTTTTAGTGGATTAAAAAATAAGAGGTTAACATGGCAAATTTTATGTTAGGTGTTTTTTTTTCCCCCTACTTTTTTTTTTTTTCTTTTTAAAGGAGAGCCGAAGTCCAGCAAGCCGCTAAGAGATGGAAGCCTAGACCAGGGTGAAGGCTGAAGGGTGGGTCACTCGGGTTACTTGGAATGGCTGGGTCTCAACAAATAGTAACAGGCGCTCACCAACTTCTTCAGAGAGTTTGTGAAAGAATCAAGAAGCTTGAGGGAGACCCAGGTGACCGGATGTTTTAATTCCCCACCGATCCGTCTTTCTCTCCTAACCCTCGGGGTTCTAGAGCCGAAGAGCTGGGCTAAAGGCCCGGCTGGACGTCGGCTATACACTTTCCCGGACCTAAAGGTCCCACCGTCCGGGACGCAGCCCCATACGTTGGGAACTGCCAGCCAAGGCACCTAGGGCAATCCGTTAAGGTGCTCCCCTCTGCCAGTGTCTTACCACTACCGAGCCCCAGCCTTCCAGCCGCCTCCTCCCAGCACAGACAAACCTGCCCCGGCCCGGACCGTGCGCGCGCTGCTTGCTGATTGGACCCACCAAAGCCAATCCCGGAACTTACGGCCGCTTACGAGAGAGCTGCGCCGCTGCCTTGGGATTGGTTGTCGAGCAGTCTGTGTCGCGCGTTCTCTGACGATCCGAACAACATGGCGGCGGAAGGTAGTAGTGATTCCCAACTAAGACGAAGAAGGCACCGGGATGCGGAGGAGCCGGAAAAAACGGAACTCAAAGAAAAAGAACTGGCAGCGGCAGTAGCAGTGGCCCAAGAGAACGAAGAGGATAATGAAGAGCGCTGGGTTGGGCCTTTACCTGTCGAGGCAACATTGGCCAAAAAGAGGAAAGGTAGTTACAGAGATAGGCACAGGGCAAGATGGAATGTTGCAACCCTCGAGTGGGGGAGTTAAAACCAGACTGAAAACTGATGGTGTTTGTGGACTTTTGTGCCATCAGAACAGAGGGTCGTCTTCTTACTTCTGGCCGCTTTGTACTTGTATGTGCTCCCAAAATAGTGATTTGGCCGCAGTGCAGGGCCTTTTTGATCATACGAAACACTATTAATCACTGATTTGTTATAGTAGATGCTAGTGCTTACTTAGGCCAATACTTACTGTGTTTGTGGCGCCTCTCTTTTAATTCGTACTAGCCATATGAGTTGGAGTATACAATTCGGTTTAGTAGATGTGGAAAAGAGTACTGGTTCTCTTAGGTTTTTAGTTCAAGAGTGGTGGTAGTGTGGGGACTCACGGCGGGGCTGTGGAGACGACGGTACCTATTTAGAATCGTAAAGTGTAAGTAAAGATCATTTCAACCCTGAATCTTCCACCAGTGAGTTTTCTAACCAGGGAACGTAAGTTTCCTGAATCACACATTTTTATCTAAAAACACCAGGTCTGTGGTTTTCAAACCATACTCCTTACATACCATGGCATGAAGCATTTTGCCTCTAACGTGGAAGTGTGGCAAAATTTTATCAATCAAAAGGAGTAAAGAGATAGATTAAACTTTCTCTTTTTTTATGCTGTTTTATGAGCTGTTTTCCTTAAACATGTAAGACCATTAAAATGTGATCTTTTAAAAATTAAGGTTTTACTTTATCACTCTCCCTACTTAACTCTTCAGTGATTGCTCATTATTTTCCAAAGTCCAAATACCCTTTGGTGGCATACAAGGCCTTTCATGATAGAATCTCTCTTTATCTAACCAGCATATTTCCATACTTTTCTCTCTAAACCGTTGTTGTTTCTCCTCTCCACGGGCCATACAAAAACACTTGAGCATGGGCCATTGGATGACTGTTGGGGTATCTTGGTGTCTCTGTCCACCTCGAATCTGTTTACCCTCATCCCTTCACTTGGATAACTTTGTGTGTGTGTGTTCAGCCTTTAGCACTCACCTCAGCTATCACCTGCTCCGGGAAGCCTGTGACTTCTCAAGTCTGGGCTAGGTTTCTAAAGCGCATAGCTCATAACTCTTGAGATAACGGGTATCGCACTGAATTTATAGGTAGCCTTAATATCCAAAAATTTTTTTTAAAGATTTTATTTATTTATTTATTTTTAGAGAGGGAAGGGAGGGAGAAAGAGGGAGAGAAACATGAATGTGCGATTGCTGGGGGGACGTGGCCTGCACCCTAGGCATGTGCCCTGACTGGGAATTGAACCTGCGATGCCTGGTTCGCAGCCCGAGCTCAATCCACTGAGCTACACCAGCCAGGGCTAATATCCAAAATTTGAAAAAGCTACTTTTTTGAACCGTGTACACTGACATCTGCAAAGTGCGTTACCTTTTTTTACTGCCAAGTCTTCCTGATAAGTATTTCTTACTACACTTGCTACATTTTGAAATTATTTATTTATTCATGTGATCGTCTGATTAATGTTCCTCTCCACTGCTAAGACTGTAAGCATTTAAGAGCAAGTTTTACTCCATTGCTTTTCATGTAGCAGCTACTCAATAAGTATTCACTGAATGAATATTACAGCGTTTATGCTCTTGTTTGTTTTATTGAATTAAAATAATCTTGCATATTCTCTTTTATGGAAATAAGCAGGGGGAAGGGCAAATCTAAAAATATCGAGCTGATATTAATGTTAGGAGAAAAATATCTTAGAATCTTAATACAATTGAGACAGATACGGAAATTATGAGGTGTGAAAAATCTTCACCCTTCATCAGATGCTTATTGTATTTAAGCAGTACATAGTGGATTCACTTAGAAAAACATTTAAAGTTTAAAATATATATGAAATGTTTTTTAAAAAATATCGATTTCATCTAAAAGGATGAGTTTAGTAATATATTTAAATCTCTAGAAGTGGAACTGTTTCCCTTTAACATGTTTTTTGGATATTGGACTTGCATATGTATTTTCAGAAAGACATTACAAATGATATGGCACTACCTTTAATTAAACTGATGGATTGTCAAGGACAGGGACTACGTGTTATTCTTCTATATGCCCATGTTTTCAATAAATATCTCTTCAACAAGTGAACTAACCAAAAGCAAAAGAAATATGTATCAGATAGGATTAAATTTAACTGCATATTACAGAAAACCCCCAAAATAACAATAACATTAAAAGAAGTCCCAAGATAGACAGTCTAGAAGTGATATGGAGGCTACAAAGGAGTGTAGACTATTTGCAGTTTTCTGTCCTAGCATCACTAGGGTATGGCCCTCATTTTTGTCCTGAGTGGTTATTAGAATTACAGTGCTCATACCCTAGTTCCAAGCTGTAGAACTAAGAGAAGGACACCTTTTGAAGAAGACTTCTAGACTGTCACACGTTTCCACTTTTACCTCATTGGTGTAAGGTCATAGCTAACTGCAGGAAAAGGTGAGAAAGGTCATCTTATAGCCTGGATGTTAGTGTGCTCTTATAAAAATGTGGGTTCTGTTACTAAAAATTATGGGAAAAGTAGTTCATCAGACATAGCTTTGAGTCTGCTCTACAACAGTTATAAAAAACTAAAGTAGCTTATTTAGCAACTTTTTATAGGCATATTTGGAGAAATAAAATTGTTGGATTTTTTTTCTTTTGCATTTTGAGGGAGTCATCATCAATCATTGGATTATTTTTATTAGGTACATACTTAATGTCATTTTTTACTAGTAAAATTGTTTATAGCTCATATAATGGAATCAATATTTCCTCAGATTACTACTCTTACAAATGTTTTGCCCCTAGAAAATGCTTCAGAAGCACTCAACTGGATATTCTGTAGGATTCTCTTAGCTCTGAAAAACCCAGTGGCAGTGACTTCAAAGAGGATTACATGCCTTAAAGATAAACCGAGACATCTTATAGATGGCTGATGGCCTCTTAAGACTTATTTAAATTAACATTAGTAGTTGGATCTATGTGGTTAGGAAGATGATTGTGATATTTTCATGAAGCTTTTTAAGGTTTTTGGTTTTATGCTTGAGTGGAACCTTCATATTAAGCCAGCCATTCATTTCCTAAGTTTTGGAGACAGTTAAGCATCTATATGATACCTGAGAACTTGTGACTGACTAAATAATAAGGCTGTTTAGTACTGTGCAGTATTAAGTTATAACTGACATAAAAGACTGGATTTTTATTTTCATTATATATGGAATAGACAGAAATTAAAATCTAGATAAATACAAAATAGAATTTAGAAAATTTTAAGTAAACTATGAAATAGCATTTGGTTCGTTGTTAAAAATAATTCTTTTCCTCAGTTCTAGAGTTTGAAAGAGTCTATCTCGATAATCTTCCCAGTGCATCCATGTACGAGCGCAGTTACATGCACAGAGATGTCATCACCCATGTGGTCTGCACCAAGTAAGTCCATCACATCTTTGTAAAAATTTTTTCTGAGAAGAATTTTTTTAGATGCTTCAGTTTTGACATGGACTTACAGAAGTAACTTGAGGACTTTATGGATTTCTATTCAATTCCAAAGGTTCTGTGATAGTTTAAGGTAAAGGCCTAAATGTTCTTTCCCATATCAAAGGAATGCATCTTCTGAGATGGAACTCTTTAGCTTGTGTGTATGTCTTTTGGAGATAAATTCCAAAAGGGGATGAACAAGGTAGTGTCTGAGCTTTCCAGAAGGGTACATTATTTAAAAGGAATAATTTGTAGCTGCCCTCTTCAGTACTAATGGGGACAATGATAAGAACTAAGACGTGCCAGAAATGTTACAGGACCTTAAAAATAAATGAATGGGGATTTGGAAAAGGATAATCATCATAGTAATATACTACTGTATGTTAAGCTTATATTATATCCAATACTGTTTTCGTAAATTATCTCATTTATCTTCAGAACAATCTGATGAGGTAGTAATATAATCTACATTTTATAGGTAAGGAAACAGGTTTAGAGAAGTTAAATGGCAGATGAGGCTGGAGAAAAAAATGCAAGGGGTAAGTCTCAGAGAGTTTTCTATTCCTTGTATGGATTTTGAACCTGTAATCAGGAGAATAACATCAGATTTCTCTCTCTTTTGAAGATTTTATTTATTTATTTATTTATTTATTTATTTATTTATTTATTTTTAGAGAGAGGGGAAGGGAGGGAGAAAGAAGGGGAGAGAAACATTTATGTGTGAGCAAAACATCAATTGGTTACCTCTTGCATGCATCCCAGCCAGAGACTGAGCCTACAGCCCAGGCCTGTGCCCTGGCCAGGAATTGAACTGGTGATCTTTTCACTTTGCGGGACAATGCCCATCCGACTGAGTTACACCAGTCAGGGCACAGGGGAGATTAATGGATTCAAATAGGGCTAGAATGGATATAGTGCAAGCAGCTACCATACTAGCATAGAAACCTGGATGAGATATGGTGGTTTCAATGATATTGGGAGTGATTATAAAAAGAAGTAGGTGAATTACTTTACTTTTTGGATCAGTCATTCTTAATTTCTTGGAAACCATTTAAGATATAAACTTAATTAAAATATCTTTATATTTTATTTATAGAATAATTCTGACCAAACTTTAGCACTTTTCCTAGTCCAAAGTTGTCAGTACATAAAGCAGCATATTGGACTAGAACTGCTGTCACCCTCCCCTCAATTTTTTTTTTTTTTAACCCAGGGCAGCAAGGTGAAAATTATAATAGAAAGATTATGGGTTTTGAAGTTAGGCAGATCTGATATTGAATGCTACTCTTCAGTTTTGGACCAAGGGCAAATATATTTAACATTTTAAAAATATTTCCTAACTTGTAAAATGATGATAAAAAATACCCACCCTAATAAAGTTGCTATAAAGATTAAATAAGGTAATGTGTATAAAGTACCTGACACATACTAGGTTTCAATAAATGGTTTCTATTTTTATATACCTATAGATGAGTTGATTCTGTGCAAAATCTTTCTGATAATTTAAATAACCAAAATACCTGGGATAGGACACAAACAAACTTATTTTGAATTTTGCTGTATATGAAAGTAAAATGTTGAGATTTAATTATTTATGAACTTCTGAAAAATAGAACATTTTCTCTGTGAAAAGACTGCCTAAAGGGTAATTTTTTTCTTTTTGATTTAATTTTATTGTATTTTTTCCATTACCATTTAGTCCCCTTACACCCCCCACTCCCCAACAATTATGCACTATTGTCCACGTCCACGAGTGCTTTTTCCTTTTTGCTTGATCCCTCCACCCCTTAACATCCCCCCTCCCCAACTGTCATACTGCTGTCTATCTATCATTCTGTCCCCATTTTCTTTGTTAGTTCAGTTTATTCATTAGATTCCACATATAAATGAGATCATATGGTATTTGTCTTTCCCTGACTGGCTTATTTCACTTAGCGTAATGTTCTCCAGGTTCATCCATACTGTTGCAAAAGGTAACATTTTCTTATTTTTTACGGCCAAGTAGTATTTAATTGTGTAAATGTTCCAGGGTTGTTTTAGGCACTCATGTATTGATGGACACTTGGGCTGCTTCCATGTCTTGGCAATTATAAATAATGCTGCAATGAACATGGGGGTGTGTATATTTTTTCAAATTAGGGTTTTGGTTCCTTTGGATGTATTTCCAGAGGTGAGATAGCTGAGTCGAAAGGCAGATCCATTTTTAATTTTTTGAGGTATCTCCATACTGCTTTCCACAGTGGCTGTACCAGTCTGCATTCCCACCAACAGTGCAAAAGGATTCCCTTCTCTTTCCATCCTCACCAGTACTTGTTTTTTGTTGATTTATTGGTGATAGCGATTCTGACAGGGGTAAAATGGTATGTCATTGTGGTTTTAATTGCATTTCTCTGATGATTAGTGACATTGAGCATCTTTGCATATGTTTATTGGCCATCTCTATGTCCTCTTTGGAGAAGTGTCTGTGCAGGTCCTTTGCCCATTTTTGAATTGGGTTGCTTGTTTTTTTAGTGTTGAATTTTGTAAGTTTTTTTTAAGAGGGTAATTTAAAGACCCTAAGTTCTAGTGATTCCTAGTGAGATTTCTTTTCTTTCTTTTCAGTGTCAAATCCTAGCTCAATTCTGAGCCTGTGTCTTAAAATTAAAATTTATACAACAGTAACTGTTATGATATCCAAAAAAGAACTTCAAAATTTGCAATGGTCTATCTACCCTAATATAGTATCCTGCAGAAGGGAAGGTTTTTTGAAAACCTAGTATGAAAGAGTCAGAGATTCTAAGTGAATGATTGCTTTGGGGTATTGAATGATTCATAGATTTATTTTCAAAATTGACTTTTATAATTTTATATATGCAGGACAGACTTTATTATTACGGCCAGTCATGATGGACATATTAAGTTCTGGAAAAAAATAGAAGAGGGAATTGAATTTGTTAAACATTTTCGCAGTCACCTGGGTAAGAATTTCCCTTTTTTTTTCTCTCTCTTAAACTGTACTAAAGTTCTTTTAAAGTGTTTTTTTCTTTAAATCATGTGCATTTACTTCATTGGTATTTGATGCTTTAATTTCATTTATTTAAATAGGAGTTATTGAGAGTATTGCAGTCAGCTCTGAGGGAGCATTGTTCTGTTCTGTGGGTGATGATAAAGCAATGAAGGTGTTTGATGTAGTGAACTTTGACATGATCAATATGCTGAAGCTTGGGTAAGTCTTTTTAAATTACGTGTTTTTTAACTTAGTGAAATAATTTTTAAACTAAACTTTACCATTTCATAGGTGTATCTAAACAGAATGTTACCATTCCATTAAAAAATGTACTTTGAATTTTGATTAGGAAATAGTGAATCCTTGTTATTATGCTATTTGGAGGTTTCTGTTGTGTTTTTTGTCATTAATCACTGTGGAAATGTCCAAACAGCATCATGGCAAGAATTCATTATATCCATTTAACATTACTTAATAACAAGGATCCATCGTGTCTAATTTACTAGTACTTAGAATTAACTTTTTTGTTATGCTTCTTTGAGTTATATGGCATTGTGTTCTTACAAAGTTTGTGCACATATTTGGAAATGAAGTTACTTGTTGGTAATTTTAAACTTTGAAGTGTATTGATACCCCAGTTTTGTGGTTAAACTACACAGTAATGAGACTTAATGCTTTGTTTTAAGCATGTCTTTTTTAAGATAACATACTGAATTTATACATAAACGTAAGTGAATGTCAACTTGAAAAATGTAACATTGTCAGAAACAGTTTTGAGACTTGTCTTAGTCAGCTCAGACTGCCATAACAAAAGACCACAGAC
This sequence comes from Tonatia bakeri, assembly GCA_004024845.1. NCBI lineage: Eukaryota > Metazoa > Chordata > Mammalia > Chiroptera > Phyllostomidae > Tonatia > Tonatia bakeri. The sequence goes on from PVIA01003091.1 coordinate 44,980, forward strand.
TGGGCAGCCTAAGCAACAGAAATTTATTTCCTTTCAGTTCTGGAGGCTGGAAAGTCCAAGATCAAGGTTTCAGTAGCGTTTGATTTCTGGTATGCATTCTCTTCTGGGTTTCACACTGTGTCCTCATTCGGAACGGGGTGGAAGGGAAAATGATATCTTCCTGTTCCTTAGAAGGCTGGAGGCCTGTGGGGATAGGCCCCACCCTTACAGCCTCATTGAACCTTAATTACATCCTAAAAACTCTATGGCCAGATCACTCTGGGGGTTAGAGCCATCATATAAACTGGGTGTGGGGATGTAAAAGAACTGCAGTTCAATACAGAGCAGGACTTCTTTTGGAATTTCCTTTGAAATCAGTTTACAATCTGCTAAACAAAATCAGTCTCATTATTTCTGGTCAGAACTAACTTTTTGACTACAAATAGAAATACCTACTGACCAGTATTATCTTACTTCCCAGTTTTGTTTCCCCATGTTACCTACTTTAAAAAATCAAATCTATTCATAAATATTGAACATTTGCCACCTTTGAGGATATTGAAAGGGTATTTTTTTCTTTGACTTTGATAGAAATTCTAAAAGAGGAATCCAAAAATGTTTTGAGTATCAGCACCATCATTGAAATATCTGTGTAACCTCTCAGACTGATTACTTTGGAGGAGACAGCATTCATTTGAGTATATAAGTTTGGTATATTATTAAATGTCCCAGTTTTTTCTTTTTTAAGATTTTATTTATTTTTTGATAGAGGGGAGAGAAGGAGAGAAACATCAATGTGTGGTTGCCTCTCATGCACCCCCTACTGGGGACCTGGCCGGCAACTCAGACATTTGCCCTGACTGGGAATCCAACCGGTGACCCTTACGTTTGTGGGCCAGCACTCAATCCACTGAGCCACAAGAGTCAGGACCATCCCAGTTTTTTTATACTCTGGTTATCAGATAGCATGTTCAAAGCTTAAAATTTTAAGATCAAGTTACCAATAATTAGAGTGTAATAAAAGTGTGATTTTCTTTTGAGCAAGGTCATAACTAAAATATTTTGATCTCTAATATTTCACAAATGGATAACGTACACTGTTACATTCTAATGCATTAACTTACACATAGACTGAGACATAGAGGTTGAAAAAGCAGTGCCCCAGACTATCTTAGGTTCCAAGTCTCATTAGGTTTCCTTATTACCCAAAGAAGTAAATGGTCTTTTATATGCCATTGTTTTACTTATAGTTTGCTAAAATGTCAGAAGTGATTACCAATGCACTGATGAAGTCAGAAAGAGAAAAATCAGTAACTGTTCTTACTTGTTCCTCCCCATTCTGTATCTGTCTCTCTCTCTTTTTAGTTTTTTTTTGTATCTCACCCAAGGACATTTTTTTTTCATTGGTTTAGAGAGAGAGGAAGGGAGTGAGAGAAACATCAGTTGGTTGCCTTCTCGTATGGGCCCCAACTGGGAATCCAACTGGTGACCTTTCAGTTCTGGTGTGACGCTCCAACCAACAGAGCCACACTGGCCAGGGCTCTCTCTGCTTCTTTTGAGCAAGGAATCCAAAATTAGCTAAATCACTGGTCACTAGCCAAGACATTTTTTGATGGTGAGGGTAGGAAGGAATACTTATTTCTTGTATTGATCTCCTTTTATCTCAATTTTTTATTATTTCAGCTATTTTCCTGGACAATGTGAGTGGATCTATTGCCCAGGGGATGCCATATCATCAGTTGCTGCTTCTGAGAAGAGTACGGGAAAAATTTTTATTTATGATGGTCGAGGAGATAACCAGCCGCTCCATGTTTTTGACAAACTCCATACGTCACCCCTTACTCAGATACGGCTAAACCCAGTTTACAAAGCAGTAGTGTCTTCTGACAAATCTGGAATGATTGAATACTGGACTGGGCCTCCTCATGAATATAAATTCCCCAAAAATGTGAACTGGGAATATAAAACTGACACAGATTTATATGAATTTGCCAAGTGTAAGGCTTTTCCAACCAGCATATGTTTTTCACCTGATGGAAAGAAAATAGCTACAATTGGTTCTGATAGAAAAGTTAGAATTTTCAGGTTTTTAACTGGAAAACTCATGAGAGTCTTTGATGAATCACTAAGTGTAAGTGCAATTTAAATTTATTTTAGTTTTCTGAAAATGTCTTTGTTTTGTGCTTTTTTAAAAAGCTTTTATTTATTTGTTTTTAGTTATGGGAAGGGAAGGAGAAAGAGGGGGAGAAACACCAGTATGTGGTTGCCTCTCATGCACCTTCTACTGGGGACCTCGCCTGCAATCCAGGCATGTGCCCTTACTGGAAATTGAACTGGTGATCCTTTTGTTCGCTGGCCAGTGCTCAGTTTGCTGAGCCATTTCTTTAAAAGGTATTTTTTCTGGATAGAGACATTTATATTGGTAGGTTTTTTTTCTCTTAGACATTAAACATAGTATTCAGTTGTCTGCTATCTTGCATTGTTGCTTTTTTTTTTTGTCTTCATGAATGGCACCAATGTCCATACATGCACATACCAGAAACCTGAGCTATCCTATACTCCTCTATTTATCATGAGTCCTGACAATTTTACTTCTAAATATACTTTAAATCCATCCATTTCCTTTCAGCACACTGCTCACTGCCGTACTCGATGATCTTTTTCCTGGCTTATTACATGGCCTACTGCTAGTATCTGTTCTGGCTTTCTCCTAATCTGTTACCTTTGCTACATCCAGAGTAATTTGTTAGAAGCACATATCTGATCACGTCGTCTTTCAAACCTTTCAGGGGCTTCCTGTTCTTAGAATTGAGACCAAAATGATGGCTTGCCATGTTGTGGTCCCTGCCTACCATTACAGCCTAGTAATCACCTCTTCCTGCCTCTTACTCTAGCTAGCGATTTAGGCCTTGCTTCAATTTCTTGAACATTCTGTCTCTTCCACCTGGAGCGACCCTTCCCTCCATTTCTCCCATTACCTGTTGAACTTATCCTTCAAATCTCAATTAAAAGGTTACTTCCTTTGTAAATTTTTCACTGTTCATGCAATCTAGGACATTTTTTTAAATCTTTATTTGACTGTATATCACTCTTTATTTTCTTTTAAAGGTTTTGGTTATGTTCTTATTTTATTACTGTGTATCAAACCTAGTAGACTAAACTCAGTGTAATCTATGATCCTGTGTCTGTTTTGGTTCATGATTGTATCTTTTGTACTAAAAATAGTATCTGACACGTACTTGAATTTGTGAAAGCATACTGCTATAAAATAAGAGTTTATCCATGCAAAGTTAACTGGTTTTTGCAGAAACTTGGGTCTTATCAGCTGTTTTCGTCAAGTGGTTCTATAACTGCTAATGGTATGTGGAATCCTCTTAAGAGTGTGGGTTGAACCTTTGTAGCAGTGTTTACTGTATGATAGTGTTGATTCCAGTCTTGGTAGTGACTGACTTACATTATATTCCCTGAATCAAGCTCTTCAGAAATTCTGTCTCTCTTGTTAGTGACACTCTTGTTTGGTGGCAAGTGGTATTAAGTTAGGTGGAGTATCTGTCTGAAGTAATATGAATCCAGACAAATGTGAAATTCTGTTTGCTAGTCACATCATCCTAATGACTCATTTTCTTGTTGGTAGAAGATGGCATTCTGCTATGCTTTCAAGAAAAGGAGAAACTGCCCTGGCTGGGTGGCTTAGTTGGTTTGGGGCATCGTCCAATATACCAAAACGTTGTGGGTTCGATTCCTGGTCAGGGCATATACTTGGGTGTGGCCCCGGTTGGGGTGTATATGGGAGGTAACTGACCGATATTTCTCATATTAAATGTTTTTCTCCTCTCTTCTTCTCTTCTCAGATAAGGATTTTTTTTAAAAAGGAGAAGGCTTTGTGATGCTTTTTTTTTTTAGTGGTGGCCAGTAATTTAAGAACTCTTTAGCAACTTGCAGCTCTTCTAAGATTCCTTAGGAAAAGAAATATTAAAATCCTAGTCCCCGGATATAAATCTCTTAACATACATATTCTGAGCTGTTCAGTCCACTCTATTTCTTCAGTGTTGTCGTCAACATTTGTTGAAGTGATAGAGCGAAAGTGGTAAGAGCTCAGTAGTAAAGCATATGACAGGTTGAGATTCAGAATCAGAAAGTTTATAAACAGACAGAAAGGAAAATGCCAGTTAAATTAGTTACAATGCTAGTGACTAGTAAATGATGGAATTTCACAGTTCCATGTTACAGGGGGAAGTTTCTACCTAGTTAAGAATCCTTGTTTAACAGACAAGAAACTTAATTGGATGGTGTGAAGTATCTTCTAGCATTTACTAACCAGAATCACTGCACATGGCCACATAGTTGTGTATCACAGAGGCCCTGCTATAAAGACTAGAATTCTGTAGAAAGATTCTGATGTGTTTATCAGGTTGGATTAACATTTATAAAATTCTTACATGTGGGCAGATGGCCATCTACAAAATCTTGAAACTGAGTCCCCTCTCTAGCAAGAATAATCAAGGGTCTCTCACTACAAAGATGTAGTCCACCATCTATGCTGTTTGTGACACATGAAGGTGTAAATCAGTAACATATCATATATCCGTCTCAGACTGGAGAAGAGAAACGAATGACCAGGCTTTTTAGCTGGTCTCTAAGACCATTCCCTAACACATATACCTCCTTTTGATTTTTGGAGTGTACTGTTCTTTCCATATATAAAAATGGGACATTTCCAGTTAACGCAGACATGGAAAAAAAGAAGGGCGGTAGTAGGTGGATCATAAGTCTGGCTTATTTTCGTCTGAATGGAGAGCTACCTTTAAATTCTGCTCTTTGATCCCCTAAATGTCTGGAAAACTGTAAAGGTCATATCTTTTGGAAGATTTATAATGTAATAATAGAAATTGGATGTGAACCCTATTTTTAAAATCATGTATTATTTTAAAAAAGTAAACCAAATTTCTAAGCTAAAGTACACCCATTAAAATATTCATCTATCCTACATCATCACATTTACTTAATGACAGTCTAACTGTAATTGTACTTTGTGTCAAAAGTTTTGAAACATTTTTGAAACATCATGAAATTGTTATACGTAAGTGAAATAATAAGAGTTTATTCATTCAACAGAAACTGAGTGCTTATTATGTCAAGCCCTGTGACCCTTATATAAGGACCTCATAGTCTACAGCTGTGTCATGCAGTATAGTAGCCACCAGACACATGTGCCTCTTGAGCACTCAATCTGTGGCTAGTTCAAATTGAGTTCAACTGAAAATACAAGATATGATTTCAAAGACATAAAAAATAACTAAATTGCTTACTTTTTAAATGTTAATATTTTGGATGATATATTGGGTCAAATAAAACTATTAATTTCACCTGTTTCTTTTTACTTTGTTTAATGTAGCTACTTGAAAATTTTAAATTAGTTATGTGGTTTGCATTATATTTCTACTACAAAGTGCTAGTCTGTAGCTTATACAAGGCAGCAGAAATGTAATTGTTTCTATAGAGAAAGCAGTAATTATAATGACTAACTGGTTTGTTTTTGTTTAATTAGAAGAACCAGTTAGTGTAAATGTTTTTTATGCTTGAAATATACTTTTTATTTCCTGCTTATAGTGTTTAGAATCCTCCTTAAGAGAGATGTAGGTGCATAAATTGTCAGTTGCTCTTAATGTGCACTCTGCTTCTATTTGAATTCTTACTCCCTTTCTTCTGCAGCTTTTTTGTTAATTAATGGTTTGTTTCCTAGATGTTTACTGAACTACAGCAGATGAGGCAGCAGCTACCAGACATGGAATTTGGCCGACGAATGGCTGTGGAACGTGAGTTGGAGAAGGTGGATGCAGTGAGATTAATTAATATAGTTTTTGATGAAACTGGACACTTTGTGCTATATGGAACTATGCTGGGCATTAAAGTTATAAATGTAGAAACAAACCGGTAAGCTTTAATATGATGTATGCTTTTAAAAAATGCATTTATTGGGGACCATTTCCTCTTTTGGGGAAACAATGGGAGTTTTGTTTGTTCCAAGACAAGTGGAATGGTCCCAAATGTCTAAACTTAACCAAATGTTTTGACTGGATTTTTCTGTGGTCTTTCTGTTTATACTCTTATGTAAAAAGTTTCCACTCATGTTTGTAAAAGAAATGGAAAGAAGATATGCATAGTTTCAAGTTTTTTTTAACAAGTTATAGTCTGTCTTTTGCTTATTGATTTAAATTAGCCTGGTTCATGTTAAATGTTGCCAAATATTTTAACCACAGAATTCGGCATTACATCCTGCTAGACATAAAATCAGAAGTTAAAATGCATGAAACCACAATAAGCCTTTTGTGCAAACAGTCCATTTGGTCTTAGTACAGAATAGCTACAATCAGATACTATCACTGAAGGTAAATGAGAAGTACTTAAAGTACTATATTTTAAGGAGAAAAAAATCTTGTGCTGTACCTTCTCACATATAAATAAATTTATATTTAGTTCTTTGCGATACAAAATCTTTGAAAGTTTGTAGATAGATTAAAATATTGGGACTAAGTTAAAACTATGATTGAATGATTGTATTTATTTAACCTGAAAATTATAGCCATCTACCAATTTTAAATAACTTTTTGGGGGGCAGGTAAAGATGTACTTTTTAAAAACCTTTCACTAGTTGTTTTGTACAATGATAAAGGATAGTTGAGTCCCAGCTTTTATCTGTAAAGTTATAACTGGAATTCTGATAATTTTATTGTATAAAATACTGTATCTTTCAGGTGTGTGCGGATCTTAGGCAAGCAAGAAAACATTAGGGTGATGCAGTTGGCTTTGTTCCAAGGAATAGCCAAAAAACATCGTGCTGCAACTACTATTGAAATGAAAGCTTCTGAAAACCCTGTTCTTCAAAATATTCAAGCTGACCCAACGATAGTCTGTACGTCTTTCAAAAAGAACAGATTTTATATGGTATGTATAAGTACCAAGAGATGGACCTTAATGTTTCTTCCAGTTTGGTTGGAGTTTTATTTTCTTAGCTTGTGCTTTCAACTGAAGGGAATGTTGGCAATAATAGCAGACTTTCTAAACAACCAGAACACCATCTTATAACATTAATATTGTAGAATTTTTAACTAGGACTTGATTTTCAGTATTTCTGTGCTGTTTTCCATTCTGTTTTGAAAAATTTTCAACCTGGCTTCTATAACTATTTGTGTTGTCTAAGATGATAGGAAGTAAGTGGTTATGGTAATAATTGAATCCAAATAGTCTTCACTATGGGATTTTAAAAATTCTTGTGTTTTCATTATTTTGCAGTCTTTATTCTTGAACATAATTCATTTCCCCTGAACTTGCACACTTTCTTCTCTACACACTTTAAAACAAAAATCTTTTGACTCCAGTGTAATATTGCCACCTTATAATTGTATATTCCTGAGGAGTTTTTTTTTCCCTAGAGAATTAAAAGTACTTTGCATGTTAATTAAAATTGGGCCCGAAATCAAACTGCAAAGGTATGTGGGAGTAGCATCATCCTAACTGTTCAGCCAAGCAGAAGAGTCTAAAGTATAGAAACCTCTGCCCTTGCACTCTGTCCTTCACACTGCTTTCAGAGACTTTCTGAGGCTCAAATGTGGTTACAGCAGGTCCTCAAATATTATCATTTTGCTATAGCATTAATGAGAAAAAAATTGATTCCCAGTCGGGATCACTGTCAGATTGGAGTTTGCACATTTTTGGGGTGTGCTGGTTTCCTTCCATATCCCAAAGATGTGCAGGTTAGGTTAACTGCATATCCAAATTGTCCCAGCCTAAGTGAGTGTGAGCATGCATGTAAGTGTGCCCTGTGATGGAACAGTGTCCTGTCCAGGCTTGATTACCTCCTTCAGCCCTGAGCCCCAAGGATAGGCTCCAGCCACCTATTACCCTGAACTGGAATAGGCAAGGGGTTGGAAAATAATTATATTACTGGTTCTTATTAACTTTTTTAAATGTAGGTATAAGTCACATTTATGTCAATGTTTAATTTCATTGTTCAATATTAGCAGTGTTCTGGGTTTTTATTTAGAAGTTGGTGATTTTGTGATCAGAAGTAATGCCATAGGAACTTAACTCACATCAATTAGCCTGTGGTAAAATTGGTATTGTCATACATTATTTTGATTATAGTAGCAGTTTCCAAGAACCTATTAATGACCTTAAGTAAGGACTCACTATATTTCTCTGCCTAATTCCCCTGTATCTATATTAGCAGTCCCTCCTACCTTATCATTCTTCATTCCACTTCATTTGCTACACTGACCATACTGAACTTGATCTCATTTGTAATAAGTTCAGTATTCTTTTTTACGTCTCAGCATTTGCACAGGCTATTCCTTTTGCCAGCTACACATACCTCCCCAACTCCTTACATGTACTTCAGACTTCAGCTTCTAAGCCTTCCCTGACATCAAGTCTGGGTTAGGTGTGCTTTGTTGTGTTGGTGCCACACTTTCAGGAATGATTTGCAGGTATTTTTTTTTTTTTGGTTGCTGACACTGCCATCTCCTTATGATAATATGAAATCTGTAAATATAGGCACTATGTTTTCTTCACTATTAAATCCACAAAGTTTGGTAAAGTGTCTGGCCCATTATAGTATACTCATTTATTCGTCTGACGTATAAGCAGCAGCATTTGATAAATTTAGGAAATAGCAGTTCCCCTACCCCAACCAAGTTTTTAACCTAGAATGGGTACATTCTTTTAAGGTGAGATTTTTTTCTTAAAACTTGCAAAGTCATTGCTAAAAATTATTAATATACATTAAAGGAAAATATTTTTTCTTGTTTTTACCTGTAAGTCAACTGTTTTTAATAGTAAAAATCACAAAATTCTTTATTTTTCCTTTTAAAAAAAAATTTTATTTATTTTTAAAGAGAGGGCAGGGGGTGGAGAAAGGGAAAGAAACACAAATGTGTGGTTGCCTCATGCGCGTCCCCAGCTGGAGACCTGGCCTTCCACCCAGGCATGTGCCCTGACTTGGAATTGAATTGGTGACCCTTTGGTTCATAGGCCTGCATTTAATCCACTGAACCACACCAGCCAGGGCACAAGAGAATTCTTGATAAACACTAAAAACATATACTTTTTCAACCACTTCATTAAAAAACTAAGTAACAAGTTACTTTCTTTTATTTTCCCCGGAGTTTACTTTTTTGATTAAACCATGTTCCTTTTAAACTTTGAAGTAGAAAAAAGTTAAGTCTCGCTCACAGTGTGTCTTTATACAGCTAACATTTTCATGAGCTGTCAGGTTTATTAGATGTATGTATTTTGAAGCAAAATTAAAAGTATATACATTTGTATCCCTTTTCAAGTCCAATTCATGAAATAAAACTAAAATTTTATACAATTTGAACTTTAGTAGTTTCATGTGAACAAAGTCAAGATCAGTATTTAAAATTCATATAAATAGTATAACAGACATGCCATTCCTTTGAAAACTGGAGAATATGTTGTGAAGGCAATCAGTTCTGAGCTTGGTTGTGTATTTGGCATCTAAGTAGCTCAAGGCACGCTATTGGGTACGACACGGCCTGGGGTACTAGCTTTACCTTCCTGAAACTTGGTAGGCACCAGCTATATCTTTCTTGGAGGGAAAGATTTCTACTGACTGAGAATCAAATAAAAGAAACAGGTCTTGAGAAATCCAGAATTTTAAGAACTGAAAGATTTTTCTGAGTTCTCCCTATACGCTGAAGTTCTGAGATTTCTACAACTGCACGCAAAATTTGCATTTTTTTCTCCTAAGCATCAAGGTTTAAGGTACATTTGGGTTTATGGTTTTGTTTTTTTAAGATTTTACTTACCTATTTTTAGAGAGATGGGAAGGGAGGGAGAAAAAATCAAAGCGAGAGACAAATACTGATTGGCTGCCTCTCACACAAACCCCATCCGGGAACTGAACTGAACCTGCAAACCAGGCATGAGACCTGACCGGGAATCAAACTGGCGATCTTTCACTTTGCAGGACTACTCCCAACCAACCAAGTCACACAGTCAGGACACTGATTCATCTTTGGATCCTCATCCTGCCTAGCACAAAGTCCTGGTCACAGTAATAACAATAAGTGTTAATAGGTATATAGTGCCCTCTATATGTTAACCACTGTTCTGTAAGCAGTTTACAACCCTTCATTTAATCTTCATGACGTCGCACCATTTGAGGTAGTTCCTGTTATCTCCATTGATGAATAAGAAAATGAATTTACTTTCCCAAAGTCAAATACGTATCAAGTGACAGCTGGAATTCAAACCCAAGGATTCTAAAGAGTGAAAAGCAAGCAATAGGTGGCATGTTAGGACATGCTAGAGGGCAGAAGTAGGTACCTACCTCAAAAATCCTGCATCTTGTTAAATGTGTACTCAAATAATTTTCACCTAAAAGGATATTAAATCCCAGTTAACATCATATATCTTCACTGTATGGATTTTTTCATGGAAGTATAAAAATAATTTAACTGCCTTACACGTTTTTTGATAGGAAGTGATTCTTGAAGGATTTTAATGTGAATTCATACTTTCCTCAAATACTTAATTAGAAGTGAACTTTTCTTCTTCATAAATTTTAATGAAATAAAAACCTTAATTCACTAAGTTTATTTTCCTCCTTTAGTTTACCAAACGAGAACCAGAAGATACAAAAAGTGCAGATTCCGACCGAGATGTTTTTAACGAGAAGCCTTCTAAAGAAGAAGTCATGGCAGCTACTCAGGCTGAAGGGCCCAAACGCGTCTCAGACAGCGCCATTATCCACACGAGCATGGGCGACATTCACACCAAGCTGTTCCCTGTCGAGTGTGTACTGTTTTTGTTGTCTCAGACACTTACATAGATGTGCATGTTTGAAGAAATGATGCAACTTAGAATTTTTTTTATTCTGACTTAAATGTCTGATAGTCAGCCTCGAGGTTTGTGATGACTGTTGTACTTGAAAATGGGAAATTTTATCCATAGATGTACATACTTCACAGGCTTTAAAATATGAGGACTCAGTGTTGTGGCCGTGAAGGTGCTGAATGTGAACTAAAGTGACATACGTCCATACACCGAACGGGCCAAAACGTCCACTGGGGTTTTCCCATTAAAAAAAAAGACACATTTTTCATTTTCACCAGTAACGTTATTGATACGGATAATTTGTCAGCTGTCTCCTGGGTGGGAGAACATTGGTTCTTTGCTGATGCGGATGAGACACGAGACAGTCACACAGACTACTGAGTCCTGTGGAGAAAAAGGGACAGCATGGCTTTTCTCTCAAGGGGAGCAAAAGCCGTGGCTTCTGCCATGACAGGCCTTTATTTCTTTTTTTCTGGGCACATTACATGATGGTCCTCATTTCCTATGTACAGGTTCACTTTAGGTGGTTACCTTTTACAGAAAAGAAAGGAGCCGATGCCACTAATCACATTGGAAGGTTTAGCATGGATTTTAGGAAGTTACAATAAGCACTTGCTGTCTCAATTCAGGGTGAGGGAGTTTTAGCAAAAGCAAGTCTCAAAGCGGCCTAGGTACATTGCAGGCCTGATTCCCCACAAGAGATCCTATCCCATGGAAGCTGGGCCCACGCCATGCAGAACGGTTTCCTACAGTTCTCAATGTCTCCATTTGATTGCTGTCAACTTCAGCTGGTCTACCCAACAGTGGAACATAACCTAGTGAGAAATCTCCAGCACATAATTTCGTAAACCACTTTTGATGCATTTGATCAGTCACAGAACCTTTTCCATACACTGCACAAATCTTTTGCATTTCACTTGCATTTTTACCATTTTTGAATAATAAAGCATCATATTCCAAAAATGTTGCATATTTTCTTCCATCTTCAATATTAAAAATGGCTACACAAAAATTCATCAATTTTGATTTTTTTTAAATGCAGTGATATGACAGCTGTCACAATACAGTCTAACAAAATTGTTTCCAATGAAGTTAAGGACAAAGTGCAACTAGAGCCATCTTATGGGGAAAAAAACAAATGAACTCTTTGGCCAATCCAATATAACTTTTGCTATTAATTACACATCCAAAATATGATTTGTGACTTGCTTAATATAACTGGCTTTCCTTTCCAAACAAATCCTTAATGGAAGGATATTTTTACTTCCTCATTTGCTAGACATGTACTTTCTCTTCCTTAGTCCCAGAAGCTGTATTTTTTAAAGCAAGTTTGAATAAAACACTTAAGGGCTTCCATTGAAAAAAGCAGAAACAGCCCTGGCGGTGTAGCTCAGTGGATTGAGAGCGGGCTGCGAACCAGGCATCGCAGGTTCGATTCCCAGTCAGGGCACATGCCTAGGTTGCAGGCCATGTCCCCCAGCAACCGCACATCGATATTTCTCTCTCTCTCTCTCCCTCCCTCCCTCCCTTCCCTCTCTAAAAATAAATGGATAAAATCTTAAAAAAAAAAAAAGAAAAAAGCAGAAACATTCAGGACAGTTCAAAAGTTTGCAAAATGAGTACGCAATACCAAGTACAATAGAGTATCTCTGGCTAGTCTTGAAATAGAAAGTGACATCTTTTATAACACCTTTATGTAAAAGTACTTGTTTTGGATGTAAATGTTTTATCACACCATACCTTGCTACTGAACAAAGAACTAGGCAGTTCTAGACTCCTGGACCATCTCATTTCAAGTATTCAGAACCCACATACCCATCAAGCCTGTTGTTCCCTCTTGATTTTCCCTTTCACTCCCAGCTCAAAGGTCTGTTACAGGATAATGTACCACATTAAATCATCCTGTGGGATTAATTTTATTTAGAATGCTTCATACTCAGTGTGTCTGATTATCACTTAAAGTTGATTAAATTTAGGAGATATTTCAATGAATAAGTCCTTGGTCAGGAATGTGTCACTACCAAAACATTGTTTTTATAAGAAAATTACCTTTCACAGGGACTCCGTCAACCATATACAGCTAATTGTATATATTTTAAGGTGTGTTGGTTATACTTTTTAAACTGCTAAATAACCTTGAAATCTGAATACTATCAAATTAACTATAATAAGCAATCTTGATCTAAAGATGCTACATTAAGTAGTAATAATATACTATAGTTTATATGCCCTTTCAGCCCTTGCTTGTGCTCAGATTAGAAGAGGTTATGAATGTCTGTCCATCTGAAACATTCAGAAGATATTGAAAACACCATTAGGAAGCAGAATTGCAAAGAAACTGTCTTAAGATGCTCTGAATACATTTCATATTTTTAAAATGTCTTACTAGGTGTCCTAAGACAGTGGAAAACTTCTGTGTTCACAGCAGAAATGGTTATTATAATGGACATACATTTCACCGTATAATTAAGGTAAGCTATATAAGTTTTATGAATGGTAATTAATTGCATAACAAGAGGTTTAAACCTAAGGCATATCTTTCACTCAAACTTAGTTTATTGGAAAGGAATAGGAAAAATGGACTGTGGATGCCAAAAGAAAAATGGTCATAAATATCAGATCTAGAATCAAGGACAGGAGTAGTAGCATTATTTCCTTTTTAGAAACACTGCAGCAATATTTTATGGACATTGAAAACAGGATCACATAATGAGTAAAGGGTCATGCTGAGATAAAACCAATAGCTAAGGTAACCTTGGCTAGATAAGATCTAGCAGGGGTGTCCACACTTTTGGCATCTCTGGGCCACACATTAAATATACAAACACTAATAAAAACTGATGAACAAAAAAAAAGTTTTTAAGTAAATTGATGATTTTATGTTGGGCCACATTCATAGCTATCCTGGGCAGCATGCAGCCTATGGGCTGCAGGTTGGACACCGCTGGCCAATCTAAAAGTTAAGATTTTAAATAACAGAAAAGCCCAGATGCCACTTAACCTGTAAGGACCACCATTATTACCTGAAGAGCAGAATGAACTCTGCCCAAGATTTTGTTGAGCAGCATTCCATAAAATGGATATAGTTCTTGGTTACTGACAGGTCAGAAATGGCAGGAGGAAAAGTCAAATTTCAGGACTCCGGAGGAATCAGTGAAATGAAATCGGGAAAATCCAGAGTGTTTAGGGAAATGGAGGAGAGAAGAGTGGGGCAGTAATATACAGCTTGTATTACTAAGCTGTAATATACTATACAGATCCTGAAACTTACACTGTTAGTTTCAGTTAGAATATTGGGGAAGATATACATGTCTATAAATGAGAAGACCTATGCATTTTTCTCTTAAATTAGGTAGCAGTTGAGCAATGGAATTGTATCATCCAAATTAAAGAATAAAGTTGAGATTTTACTGCATACAAAGCACTCTTGACAAACATAACTCCAGAGAGCACATAGAAAAAAAACAGTGTAATGTGTTTTTTTGTGTACTTTCTGTTAAGGGCTTCATGATTCAGACAGGAGATCCAACAGGTACTGGTATGGGAGGAGAAAGTATATGGGGAGGAGAATTCGAAGATGAATTCCACTCAACATTACGACATGACAGACCGTATACACTCAGCATGGCCAATGCTGGATCGAATACGAACGGATCTCAGTTTTTCATAACAGTCGTTCCAACGGTGAGTACTAACATTATCTGTGATAGGTTATGATCTAAGAGTGAATTCAGTGGAAGAGAGAGCTGCAGTACTCTCTGCTGTGATTTATATCTGCCAGGATGTAAAAATTAAAACAATTTAGATAAGAAAATATAAAACTACCTAACGAATCAGATTTACTTTGTAAAACAATACTTCCGTAATTTAGGGCACTTAAGTTTTAGTCAGCTTTGCCACTATTTTTTTTGTACATTTCGAAACAAATTATTTCACTTCTGGTTCCGTTTCTCATCTTTAGAATGGAGGATAGAGTATATGAATCCCGGCTCTGGTTGGTGTAGCTCAGTTGGTTAGGTACTGTCCTGCAAAACAAAAGATTTGTGGGTTTGATTCCTGGTCAGGGCACACGCCTAGGTTGTAGGTTCGGTCTCCAGTTGGGGCAGGTACAAGAGGCAACCAATTGATGTTTCTCTCATGTTGATGTTTCCCTCCCTTTCTTTCTCCCTCCATTCCCCTCTCTCTAAAAGCATGTCTATGGGTGAAGACAGAATATCAAGGAGTATATGAATTCCTAATTTTAAGACATTTTTCCATTTCTGAAATCAGAATGCAACTGATAACCAATGGCATTGTAGATTTGATGGAATACAGTATAAGAATATCTAGTGCTATTGTGCATTTCCACATAATTATAAAAATTATACTTTATTTTTTGTAATTAAGCACTAAGCAGTGTAAGAAAAACATTTATAACTACTATCTGCCAGGCACATAGTTTCATGTGACATTCACAATACTTCTAGTATCACTAAACCCAATTTTAATTAACAGATGAGGAAGCAAGCATGACTAACTTGTCAAAGATCAAATAAGTAACACAGCCAGCATTCGAGTGCCCTGTCTCTAATGCCAAAGCGCACACTGCTTAAAGCAGTCCAAATTGCCTCTTAATTGTGCAGGCAGGATTCCGGCTGAGGACTTTTAAAGCCTTAGCCATAAGTCTTCAAGCTATGCAAAGAAACTTGCCTTTAGCAAACACATTGCAGCTCCCTTTGGTCTGAAAGATGCAGATATTTAAACACTATGCTGTGCTTTTATATTTTTACTTATAAACATGGAAATCATTGTAAAAGTCAGCTAAGTGAAATTATTATAAAAGTAAAGAATAAATTTAAATTCTCATTAATTAGCTCACCCAGAGGGTGAATGAAGAAACCTGGTTTACCAAGATTTTTCCATTTGTCCTCCAACACAGCCTTGGCTCGACAATAAGCACACGGTCTTCGGGCGAGTGACTAAGGGAATGGAAGTTGTACAAAGGATCTCCAACGTCAAAGTCAACCCCAAAACAGATAAGCCCTACGAGGATGTCAGTATCATAAATATTACTGTCAAGTGATATTTGGGAATATCTTAACACTTCCTGAACCTACAAATCATGTTTTAAGGATTGCAGTATTGTATTTTTATATTTTTCATTAAATTCCTTTTTAAAACTCTGCCTTTTCTTGAATATTTCTCATGTAGGAAGTGAAATGGACTAAACTCGGGTAAAACACCACTCCTTATTTATAATTTCTTAGGAGACTCAAAACCATACTAAATAATTAGAATGGTATGCATTTTTTCCTCAGCTTTTTAAAACATGCTAGTTAACCTGTCCTCAATGTTTCTTTAATTCCATGAAGGAACTGATAGTATATACTATTTCCTTTCTTTTACAAGGCTTGTGTTCCGTGCCATATAGTTTTGTCTTTTGATCATTAAGTCATAAGTAGTATTAAGTAAAACTTCAGTAAGTAAAACTATCAGGTCCCTTTGGTCAAGAGTGTTGAATTCCTTAGTAACTGTCAAATATTCTTTCAAATGTAAAAATCAACGAATAGCTGAGTCCTTGGTTTTATAAACAGATTCATTTACTATTTTATTTTTCTAATGCAGCTAAATTTTCTATCCTTGAGTTTATAGTATTTTACAAAGTACTAAATATATCAAAAATACATATGGAATACAAATGTTCAGTATCTAATGAGAGGTCAGTAGAAATTGTAGCAGTAAAAGAGTGAGTCCAAACTCTTGTATTGATTTTCTCTTCTTCACTTACCCTAACTTCATAACTGTTCAGAACTACTGCTTCCAGTTTCCAGATTCAGGATTTCCTTCTTACACTGTAAGTCTTGGCTTACACTGCTTCTGCTGGTCAGCAGGGTTACTTCCTTTATTCATTTTGTGCCCCAAACTTGATGCGCTGGAAGGATATGCCAAATTGTGCTGTTAAAACTTTGTCTTCCTTTTAAAAAGTAGAACTTTTGAAGATGGACATAAAATGACTTTTCACTGTGTCATTTCCCTTTTGTTCCTAATTTTAGGTGTTAGACTTCTCTACCTAGCAGTGTATTCATTCCTAAAAGACTAAACCTAAATTTTTGGTAATACTGCCACCAAGTGGAGGTGATGCTTCATTTTCCTCAAAATATGATTTTGCTTTGAGTGAAAAATCATTTTGGATTAATGAATTTTTCCATTCTATGTCATGTTTATCAGTAAACCTAAACACATAAATTGCCAGATGTCTTTTTGAAAGTATGTTCTAAATTATTAGCAAGAAACATTAGTCCTTTTCACTCATTCATTTAGGAGAAAAGTAGTTTTCTTCTTCCTTGTTCCTACTTTGCAAATTGAGAAGTAACTCAATGTTACATAAAAAGTCTTTCTTTTAGCAATTTTAGTGCAAAGGCTAGAGCTAAGTTTTCCGAGCCATTTTCTAAAACCATTACCTAAAATGCTATGTTCTTGCATTCTAATTGGTGTCGCTCAGTGGGCTGGGCATCATCCCACAAACTTTAATGCTCCTGGTCCTGCCAGGGCACATGCCTGGGCTGGGGGATGCAAAACGCAACCGACTGATGTTTCTCTCCCTCCATCCCTCCCCTTTCCCCTCTCTGTAAAAATTAAAAATTAAAAACAGGCTATGTTCTCAAATGAAACAAGGTTCATTTTAAAATTTAAAAAAGTAATAGACTTAGCTCATTGCAAAATTCTAGCTCTTTTCAAAACACTGGGGTCGTGATACTCAATTAACTGTGACAGACACTGCAAATACAGAATAAGTTGTTTCTAAGTCTTTAGTATTAAACTCTGTTTCAAATTTGACATGTGGGTCCCTATCCTATGTTATTATTTGTTTCTCTTAGCCACAGCACAAAAATGACTTCAATTTGGTTACTAGCACTACTACTAGTTCAAAATAAATGGTTCAATAAACAGGATTTTTAGAATAATGATAGGACTTCTATAAAAGGATTTTAAAATTTTATTGCTCTCTATGCTGATCATATGTGTAATCTCGTGATTGTAAAGCATTCCAGATTTACAGACCTGGGCTATACACTTGAAAAACTTGCTTTACAAAACTCATACAGTAATATGTAGGCCTAATACAGAAATTCAAAGCTAGGAATCAAATCCTAACAGCCTAACAGACTGTACTTAAAATGTCTCTCTCATTCTTAAATCTGGTATTTCCCAGAGGGAACTAGCACAACCTTAACTAATCATTAGTGAAATAGTACAACCACAAATACTAGTAACAGCCTAAGAAAAATATTTCTTAAAAAGAAATTACACAGAAACACCACTGTTATATACATTATAATCAGATCTAAGCAAATGTTTAAATTGTGTTTAGTAATATGCTAAGAATGTGAATTACAAAGTTTAACAAAATTGGTGAAATACACTTAATAATTTACAAGAAAAGCAAGTTTACATATTAGTGTTAGACATTTTCTTTCAGTTACCTAGTAAAGAAAACAGTTCAAGGGCTCACAGGCAAATGTAATACCTACTTTTTTCACAGTTATTGCAATCAGTCCAATATTAAATAATTTAATTCAGAAATATTACTTATATGCACAAACTACACTCGCAACAGCATGACCTTTTACTTGAAAAATAAAGGACAGTATAATTATATTTATTTACACATTGCCCATAACACTGGACTTTTTTGTAATGCTTTGATTTCCAAAAGTTTTTAAACAACTAAAAATATATTTGAAGACAGTGAACCAAAACAGTACCACCAAGTCACATCTTGTCATTACACATCAGTGTCCTCACAGTAGTTCAACTAAGATTTATGATTCAACTTCATCCTAAAATATAAAAAGTATTGTTAAAAAATCATGAAATCCAATCTAGCTATGTTTAATAAATTGTACTGCCATAGTAAGGGAATATCCTTAAAAAAAGAAAAACACTAAAAGCACAAAATTTTTAAACTTTCACTCACAACACTACATAGTAAGTGTAAACTTTTTCAACATTTCTTTTCCTTCCTTGGACATGCTTTTTCCCTTAAGCAACTTGAAGGCCTTGTCACAAAGAGCCTTGACCATGTCCTACTCTCAAGATAAATGCACTTCTTTTGGGAAATCATTCCCCATTATTTAAATGACTTCTCTTAAGGTAAAGGTAGCTTCCTACCTAAGATGTCTCTCTTTTATGTAAAGCCAGCCCTGGTTTTTTAATACCTTTTACGTATAGTGATTCTCTCTAAGGATACAATATTATTTGAAATATAAACACTAAGTAATACTTTGAGTATGCTGAAATAATAGTAAAAACAATTTAGAACTCTGACCTAGGAATACGTCCAGGTTCAGCCCTGGAAATGGGTCTTTCATAAGTGAAGTTCAACTAGAACCTAAGTGACTTTCACAGTTTTATTATTAATTCTTCAGGTTAGTACTAATTTGACAGACTTAGTTAAGCAACATTTCATTCTGACTCACTGGGTTTTATACAAAATGCTTTAGGAGAAAGTTTTAATAAAACACTATAAAATATTAATTTTCTATAGCTTGTAGTCTTAATATTAAAGGTATTCTGTTATACTAAAGATAAAAGTAACCTATTACCCAAAGATGCAATTTGTGGATTCTCTTTCATTAAGTCACTGCAATTCTTACTACTAAACCTGCCAAAATTCAGTGAAAAGTCAAGTTATGCTTCACTTGCTTCACAGAGGTTCCATTAGGTACTCAGTTGGCAATAAGAACAAACCTTCACTTACCCTTCTCTGTAACTGTCCCAATATATGGGTCACATATAATCTGAAAAACTCAAATAACAAATGCACATTTAAAAAAATGTATACTCAAGAAACCCCTTTTTAATCCAATTTAACCTATTCAGATATTTAAGTTTGCTACAGAATAATATTTTTAAAAGCAATATTGTGATCTCCCAATCCAATATTCCTTTTATATATGTATTCTAAATTAACTATCTTGAGATGTAGAATTTCTTACAACATATTATGTGCAAAATAACTCTTAACCACAAAACTTGAAACAACTGTTGCATATATAATCAAGCAACATCCAATACTCCAGCAGCCACAAGTTGCCGTGAGAGCCAGTCCAACCCTTCATAGAGTCCCATACCACTTCGCGCGTCACAGCCCTGGATATACCAGCTGCGGCCACAGCACAGTTTATGAAGACTGAGAAGTTCAGTGATTTCTTCTATTGAAAGAGCTCCAGCAACATCCTGAAAGATACATACACATGAGAATTTTTAAAAACTCAGCCATCAATACTATTATTTTTCCAATTATTACCACTTACAGAGAATTGTACTGCCACCATTCTAACCAAAGCCTAATCTAAAAACTTAGATTCACCTTTCAGTAATTATTCTGAAATTAATAAGACTATTAAAAAAGTAGAGCTGCTATTAAAATCACGTTTGTAAGAATAGCCTTACAATGAAATCAATACAAGCCATGGAGCCTAAATGAAAAATACTGCCTGAGTCATTATGATGCATCAATTTAAAAAAAACTAATGTGTATGTAATTTTAAAAAAGCGTATAAATAGGGTTTATAAAATGAAGTTTATTAAACTACTACTATACTGATCCCCCTTACTTCCCAGAAGCAACCATCAGTAATAAGCTCTTTTATAGTTTTCCAGAAAATTTCCATGCACAAATAGGAATATGCTTATTATTTTTTTTTTTTTTTGGTTTTTACTTAACACACATGTTGACTATAGATAACTTCCCACTATCAGGATAAACAGATTGTCCGCTTATTTTTAACAACTGAACTGCATTCCATTGTGTAGGTGCAACAAAATTTTCTACCAGTCCTATACTGGATATTCAGATTAAGTTGTGTGCTTATGTGCTATTACAAATACATACATATACATACATATTTTTACAGACAAGAGGTCAGGAAAAAGTCCAGCCATTGTTAATGTAACAAGAACAGTTTGTGTGACATCCATGCAGCCAAGAAGAGTGGGCTGGAATGCACATGTGTGAACAATGATGACTTCGCTGTACTAGTCAGTGGGGACAGTAGACAACATTGAGTGAACTTGTGTACTGTGTGGCCATCACATTCAAAATGACTGAGCGAGTACAGCAACAAATATGCATCAAATTTTGCATTAAGCTTAAACATTCCTCTGTGGAAACTATTCAGATGATTCAGGAGGCCACAGCTATGGGCAACTGGTGATTGGCATCTTCGTTGCTACAACACGCCTGCTCATGCATGATGTCCCATGTAGAGTTTTCTGGTGAAATATCAAATCACTCAGGAGACTCAGCCCCCCTACAGCCTAGATTTGGTGCCCTGCAATTCCTGGCTTTCCCCAAAACTAAAATCACCTTTGAAAGGGAAGAGATTTCAGACCCTCGATGAGGTTGAGGAAAAGATGACAGGGCAGCTGATGGCAACTGGGAGAACTATGTGAGGCCCCAAGGTGCCTACTTTGAAGGGGACTGAGGTGTCATTGTCCTATGTACAATGTTTCTTTTATCTTCTTCAATAAACGTATCTATTTTTCATATTACATGGCTGGATACTTTCTGGACAGAACTTGTACATTTGCAAAAGCATCTGCAGGATGACCTTAGGGTATTTGTTTGTAGGACATATTATTAGAGGTAGAATTTCAGGGTAAAAGCTTTGACAGGTATTGCCATAATGGTCTCTAAGAAAAATGTCTCAGTTTAATAACTACATCACAAAGACTTTTGTCTTTCACATTATGATAGTTGGAAAATGGTATTTCGCTTTTCTTATTTGTATGTTTTTAATCTTAAGTACAGCAAAGCTATCAGCTTTTTTTTTTTGGCCTTTTTTTTAATTAAGGAGAAAATCCTGTATTTCTCATCCTACTCCTCCTCATGACATCTGAGTGGCTACACCCATTAAACCATTTTAATGGGTTTCATCCTCCTAGAAATTTAGGCTCAAGGTCTACAAATCTTCCCCTACTCCTGTCCTTCATCCTTCCCATTTGGTCACCAAATTCTAACAATTCTACCATTATTAAATGTCTTCACTCTGCTTCCACCTATCTATTCCTCTAACAGGGATCTTGTTACCTCTCTCAGGTGAATTACTGCAGCAATTTACTGCATCTTCCGGTCTCTAGTCCCTTGCCTTGACTAATTCTGCATCCTACCCCCAGGACTGCAGTCTAAAACACTGACATGATCTTATAACTTACTAGTCCAAAAACCTTCAGATGGTTCTCCTTTGCTCATAGAATAAAACTTAAATTTCTCAGTCGGGGACAGTCAGGCCTTCACAGTGTGGCCTCACTGGTTATTCTAGATTTCTTCATCCTCTACCTGCTCCTCACTTACAGGTTCATTTCATGCTCCCTAAATATATTTTTATTTTCTCTGCCTACAATGTTTTTCCGTTCATATACTGACTCAAAGTCTTACCCATAATTGCAACTTACCATAATTTCAACACAAATCCTACTTTTTTATAAAACTTACAAAATGTCACCTTTAGAACTATTCTCTCTCCAATTTGCCATAGCAGTTTGTTAAATTATTCAAGTTACTTACCAATTTTCTCTGTATTAGAATCTCATATACATTCACTTACATGTTTACTTACACTGGAGTTTCCAGAGAGCATCAATGACCTTATTTCTTTTTCAGTACTCCAAGGTACAAAGTACAGCACTTTCCTACAGACTATACTCAGAATATATATCAGAAACTTCATAAATATCTACTAATTACTTTTTTAAATCTTTCCAACCACTTTATGATGTGAAATGCACAAGACTATTAAAATAAGCATTCTAAAATAAAAATGCATTACCTGTTTGTTAGCAAAAATCAGAAGCAAAGCATCTCGGAGTTCTTTTTCTGTTAACAACTTGGCAAGTTCACTGTGCGCTTCATTAACTCTGTCTCTGTGACTGCTATCGACAACAAACACAACAGCTACCAACAAAACAACAGAAAATTCAGTCAGTTACCTATTAGGTTTCAGTAAACGGAAAAAAATATTTTTATGCTCCCGTTATTATCTCATGGGTAGTCAACCATATTTTTACAGAAAGGCTGCCTATTACTACAGGAGCAATAATTAACAATATGATCTCAAATATGTCATGTAACTTTTCAGCTTTCATTTCCCCATCTATAACAAGATTTATACCTGCTCTACCCAACACAAATTGCTGTGTATATCAATTGATATTTTCTCTTAATGAATGAAAATATGCCTATCATGATCTACTTACTGAGGCTACCTGTTCTTTGATTACTTTTTTTTACCAAAAGATAGTTCTTTAAAAATAAATACATAAATCACCATTTTATGTTTCCAAGATGACTTTCCTAATGATCAAAATTCCATTTTTTTCCTGTTAAGCACTGTCTCATACTAAACTCAATATCTAAAGCCCCAGAGTGAAAGAAGGACGACATGTGGAACAGGTGGCATAAAGATAAACTCCGTGTTAGGGTGCAGGAGGCACGCCGGGGCCCAGATGTGAATAAATGCCAGGTGGAATACGTGTAAAGTGCCACAGTTCAGTCAAAAGCAAACCACTGTAGGTTTTTCTGCAGATAACAACTGTGAATGGAAATGGAGCTATTAAGGTATTATGATAGGATAAATATTGAATTGAGCAACAGAACTATACACCACAAATTCTGCTATACTCCACAATACTGCGAGCAATCATACTCATGACACTAACAATACACTTTAACTGCTAAGAGCAGCAAGAGGTAAGTACTCTTAGCTGCCCACATATCTAAGCTAAGTATTGTTTTATGCTGTAATTATAGTTTTTCATGAAATATACCAAAGTACATATCCAGTCTTTCTACCTTCATTTTTTAAAATGTGGGGCTGACCACCAATATTTAAAGGTACAGTCATTATTTAATCAAGGCTTAAATGACCAACTTTATTAATTAAATAAATATACTGAAAACTGGCATCCTAAAAATCTGAAAAATTAAGATGTCATTTCTTTCCCTCTTACCTTGGGTATTGAGGTAATAATGTTTCCACAATGGTCTTAACTTGTGTTTTCCACCTACATCCCAAATAGTGAACTTTAGGTTTTTATATTCTACAGTTTCCACATTAAAACCTGTTTTAGAAAACAGTTACTTTAATACTGAACTTACAACAATGAGTGACACACCAAACACAAGGCAACCCTGTTTAGAACTGCGACTTACAAATTACCTTCAAACAGCAACACCTACTGCTGCCCACTCCTAACAACCCGTCACAGGAAATGTGCACCTTTCCCAGGCGTTAGCCCTCTAAAGCTTCACTAGAGTCCCTAGGACCCTGAAACCCAGGTAATCGCCAATTCTGTACCACTACCACTCCCTCACCCCTGACCCTCAGCCAGGGGCACCAGTCCTTCACTCCTTTCCAACTGTCCCGCCAATACTCTGTTCCCCATTATCCTACCACCCACATTTCAATCCCAAAGCCACCAAACCTTGCTTTTTTCCTTTGGAATGTTGATGTCTTAGAGCAAGAAAAAAGCCCATCTCCATGCCAAACTGTCATAAAATAAGATCCCCAAAACTCAGCTGTGAACTAGGGTTTGTTAATAAAAGGTCCATTAAGGTAAAAAGCAATACTCATACTCACCAATTGTTGGAATAGGCTGCATAAACTCATCCTGTTTTAACTTAAACAAAATAGTAGTTTTTCCAGCACCATCTAATCCTAATGTAACAACTCGAATTTCCATTTTGGGTCCAATGTGAACTCTATTGTCCTATAATTTAAAAAAAACATTTAAATCTTTTAATTTTGATACGGAGTTAGAAAACATTAAGATTTATACTTTCATTTATAAAATGTCATTGTTAATTACCCCTCCTCCTCATTGTTCAGCCCACTGAAATCTGAGAAATCTGAGTTGTGTGCCCTACAACACCTTGCATCTGATCTCAGGAGAGAAGAATCACTCCTTATTGCTAAATCCCTTAGTAAAACTGACTAATGTGATTTGTATAAATAAAAAATACATATCCACTTACTTATTCGAGATTTTTTTCACTCAATTGAATCTTCTTTAAGTAAGGTTTTTTTTTTATGCTGTGCTAAATATATTAATTGAAAATGAAAATTGCTGCTCACTTCCCAGAAATGTCCAGCCAACAATGTCATGTATATCCCTCCAGACACTTTCCTATGCACATACTGGTTGATATACACAAACAAAACAAATATACTTTTTAAAATGCTAAATTCAAAAACATATATATGGCAATTAGCTTTTATAATCAACAATATATTATGGAATCCTTTCATTTCAAAACATAAAGACCTACCTTTTTCTTTCAATTGCTTCATTATATCCCATGAACCACAATTAACCAATCCCCAAATGACAGATGTTAGGTCATCTCTATCTTTCGTATATTATGGAGAATGAGCAATGAACATACTTGTATATATTACCAGTTGCAAGACCCCTCTGCCTCACTTCCTTCACTTGTAAATGAAGGATGAAAATAGTACCCAACTTACAAAATTTTTGCATGGATTATCTTTTCAAATACATGCAAAAGTTCTTACAACAGCTCCTGGAATGTGGTAAGTACCATGTAAGTGTCAGTACTCATTATTTTGCCTCCTCATTTTAGCACCCTTCTTTTATTGTCCTGGTGTTTATCCCACCTCTTTGAATGTTCCCTCTCATCTGCATGTTCTCATTCACTCCCAAATATACACTTCAGTATAGCCCTAAGACTCAGAAATAAAATGATCTATGGACCAGAATATCTTTGTGAGAACTCTAGAGACCAGCTGTAAAGCTAAAACACCCAGGCCAACATAAAACCAAGAAGGGATTCCAACAAAAATGGAGAATTCACAGAATTCTGCACACCCATTTATGCCCCTGCCCAACTTGGGAGAGTACAATGCGAGTAGGAGAACTCCCATACCAGGACAGAACATAAGAATTTACCGAGCGTGCAATGTTCTGGCTTATCTGGGGGCTGCCTTAGACAGAGACCAGTCACTACCTCACTCAGCAACATAATCTGAAAGCCAGTGGAAACAGAGGCAAGGACGTGGCACACTGGAGCTGCTGCTGCGCAGGGAGAACAAGAGATTACTGGCCTCTGAGAAAATGTAGGGGCAAGCTGATTAGAGAATCTGAGACAAGTCAAGAAAAGATATACCCAGAAAAGACTTGAGAAGTCTAGCAACTCTTGTAGGGCTGATTGGTCTTCTCAGGCTCAAAGCTAGTTCATAAAGATTTGGAGAGGTGGTTGTTTATTCGAATGCCCAAATCTCAACAAAATATGACAAGGCATAAAAGAAACAGGAAAACTTGACCTAATCAAAGAACAAAATAAAATTCCGAAAACTGACCGTGAAAAAAATTTAGATCTATGAATTGCCCAAGAATTTAAAATGCATTTAAGAGAGATACTCAATAAGGTAAAAGAAACAGAGACAAATAAGTAAGATTAAAAAAAATAAAGAGTGTACAAAATGAGAATACCAACAAAGGGAAATTTCAAGAAATAACTAGCACTCTAGAGCTGAAAATATAACTGTATTGAAAAAGTTCACTAGAGAGTTTCAATACCAGACTTCAACAGGCAGAAGAGAGAACCACCAAATTCAAAGATAAGTCATTTGACATTATCAAGTCAGAGGAGAAAAAAGAAAAATGAGTGAAGAAACCCTAAGGGATGTTATGTGACACTAACAAGGAGACCAATATGTACATTATGAGTCCCAGAAACAGGAGAAAGAAAAGGGGCTGAGAGAGCTTACCTGAAGAAATAATGACTGAAAACTTCCCGATCTGAAGAGAGAAATGGACATAAAAATTCTAATCAATGCATTCTAACTAGAAAAACCCAAATAAACCCATACTGAGCCACATTATAATCAAACTACCAAAAGTCAAAGACAAAGAGAGGGTCTTAAAAGCAACAAGAGAAAAGTGACTCATCCCAGACAAGGGAGCTTCCATTAGATTATCTGCTGATTTTTCAGCAGAAAGTTTGCAGGCCCAAAAGGAGGAGGAGGATATATATATTCAATGTACTGAAAGGAACAGAAACTGTCAGAATAGACTGACAGTTGTTAGAGAGGAGGGAGGTTAGAGGACTGGGTGAAAAAGGTGAAGGGATTAAGCAGTACAAAGGTATAGAATAATCACAGAGATGTAGATTATAGCGTAGAGAATATGTGATAAATACGTATGGGGCCAGGTGGGTGGATACTTGGAAGCATTGGAGGGATCACTCTCTAAAGTACACGATTTTCTAACTAGTGTGCTGCACATCTGAAACTAATACAGAATAATACTGAAGGTAAACTGTAGTTTAAAAATAAAATATGAATTAAAAAAAGAAAAACTGTCTACCATGAAATGCTATGTATGGCAAAACTGTCTTTTCCCAGCCCTGGCCAGCTAGCTGGTAGCTCAGCTAGTTAGAGCATCATCCTGGTATGACAAGATTGTGAGTTCAATCCCCACTCAGGGCACATACAAAAATCAACCAATACATGAATAAAATAAATGGAACAACAAATCGGTGTTCCTCTGCTCTCCTCTCCTTGCCTCCCTGCCCCTGTCCTCCCCTTCCTTCTCCCCTCCTCTCTTCTTCCCTTCCTCCCTCTCTCCCTCTAAAATCAATACATTTTAAAAAGTTAAATTAAGAAAATAACTTGCTCACGAAAGCAAACCCTGAGGGAGCCATAACTACTAGATCTGCTCTAAAAGAAACGTTAAAGGAGTCTTTCAGGCTGAAATAAAAGGGTGATAGATAGGAACACAAATACACATGTAATAATAAAATGGTAAATGCAAATATGTAAACAAATAGCAACCTATATTATTGTAATTTTGGCACATAAATTTTTATGGATTTAAAATAACAAAAATATTTCATATACCTGAAACTAGTATAAAAATAATATCAAATGTAGCCCTGGCTGGCGTAGCTCAGTGGATTGAGCGTGGGCTGTGAACCAAAGCATTGCAGGTTCGATCCCCAGTCAGGGCACATGCCTGGGTTGGGGGCCATGGTCCCCAGCAACCACACATTGATGTATCTCTCTGTCTCTCTTTCTCCCTCTCTTCCCTCTCTAAAAACAACAACAACAACAAAAAAAAACCAATAATAATAATAATAATATCAAATGTAAACTGTAATTGAAAAATAAAAAGATAATTTTGAATTATAAGACTGTTAGTAGATATGCAATACATAAGGATGTAGTTTGTGACATCAATAACAAAGTGTAGGGGTGAAATAGGGTTTTTGCATGCAACTAAAGTTAAAGTGGAATCATTTAAATATAGACTGTTAGAACTAAGTTGTTTTATGTAATCATGATGGTAAGCACGAGAAATTCATAGAATACACACAAAAAAAGAAATGAAAGGGAATCGAACCATGTCACTATGAAACAATAAAATACAAAAAAAGGCAGTAAGGGAGGAAAGGAGAGACAAGATATACAGAAAACAACAAAATGGCAATAGTGAGTTACTTAGCAATAACTACTTTAAATATTAATGGATTTAATGCCCCAATCAAAAGACACAGTTTAACTAAATGGATAAAAAAGCAAGATCCAACAATATGCTGTCTACAAGTGATTCATTTTATATCTAACAGGAAAAAGATATTCTATGCAAATCACACCCAAAAAAGAGCAGGGATGGCTATTCTGTGAGACAAAACAGACTTTAAGTCAGAAACCACTGTAAGAGAAAGAATGTCATTCTATAATGAGAAAAGGGTAAATTTACAAAGAAGATATAACAATTATAAATAGTAGTTGGCTTATAAATATATGGATTAAAGCCTTAAACATAAGACCTAAAACTGTTAAACTCCTAAAAGAAAACATAGGGGAAAAGCTTAATGACATTGGATCTGGCAATGATTTCTGCAATATGACACCAAAAGTACAGTCAGCAAAAGCAAAAATAGACAAATGGGACTCTATCAATCCTTAAAGCTTCTATGAATCAAAGAACCCAGTCAACAGAGTGAAGAAGCACCCTAGGTAGTGGGAGAAAATATCTGCAAATCATGTATCTTGATAATGGATTCATATACAGGATACATAGAGAACTTCTACAACTCAACAACAAAAAATCAAATTACTCAGTTAAAAAACGGGCAAAAGACTTACACAAAATGTCTCCAAAGAGTATATCAGATGGCCAAAAATCATATGAGTAGATGCTCAATATCACTAGTCATCAGAGAAATACAAACCAAAATCACAAGGAAATATCACCTCATACCCATTAGGATGGCTACTATTAAAAAAAACAAAACCCCAAAACCAAAAGCAAATGTTGGTAAAAATGTAGAGAAATTAGAACCCTGTGTTTTGCTCATGGCATTATAATACAGTGCAACAACTATGGACTATAGTTGCAACAGTATGGCATTTTCTCAGAAAATTAAAAAACTACAATATCATCCAGTAATCTCATGGATATACATAAAAAAAAACTGAAAGCAAGATCTTAGAGAGATATTTGCACGCCCAAGTTTACAGCAGCACTATTCACAACAGCTAAGAGGTGTAAGTAACCCTAACGCCCTTCAATGAATGACCGGATAAACAAAATTTTAAATGTGCTATATGCAATCAATTCTGTCACATTCTGTGACATAAACTTTGAGGACACTGTGCTAAATGAAGTAAGTCAGTCACAAAAAGGTAAATACTATATGCTTTCACTTACATGAAGTATTTACAGTAGCCAAATTTAAAGAAACAGAAAGCTGCCAGGAGCTGGTAAGGTAGGGAGAAAAGTTACTGTTCATAAGGTATAGTATAGAGTTTCAGTTTTGCAAAATGAAAAACTTCTGGAGATTTGTTTCATACAAAGTGAATTTACTTAACAATATCAAACTGTACACTTAACAATGGTTAGGATGGTAAATTTTATATTATCTGCTTTGTGCCACAATAAAAAATGTGGTCCATCCTCACAACAGTGTATCCTGCAGCTATGAAGAGGAACAGAAAATGCCGCTGTGTACTGTTGTGGAGTGCTCTCCAGGATAAAGGACAAAGTGGAGAAATATGTGAAGTATTCTACCTTTAAATGCAGGGACTGTGCAGATAAATATACAAATACTTCTCCTTATATTTTTAAATGATGAATAAAATTAAGAAGAAATTCTTAATGGTTTTCTATGGGGAAGGTAGGAAAAGAGTACAGGGTCAGGGAGAGACTAGACTGCTCTGAATGAACCTTGCTTTGTAGATGTGACTGTGGACCATGTAAACATTTCCTATAATTATAAAACAATATTAAATTTTTTTAATCTCTAAAAATAGAAAGCAAAATGGTACACATTAACCTTTGTAAGCTAGGGGAATCTACTTTAAAAGCAATTAAAATATATAAAACACGTATAGGCCTTGTTTGGATTCTATCTCAAAAGTAAGAGGAACTTAAAAAAAATTTTTTAACAATTTGAGAAATCTGAATACTAACTGGATAATGGATAGTATTAGAGATTTATTGTTAAATATTTTAAGTGTGATAACAGTATTTTGTTTTTACAAAGAGTCCTTACCAGAGTTCTGGCCAAGATGGAGATGTAGGTAGAAACACTTCACTTCCCTGCACAACCAAAAGAAGGATATCAACCAATTTAGAAATAAAAAACAACCAGAACTGCCAGAAAATCAAACTGCATGGAAGTCCGACAACCAAGGAATTAAAGAAACATTCATCCAGATGCGTAGGAGAGGCAGAGATGGGCATGCCAGGGCAGAGAAGACATGCCCCAAGGTGGTGGACCAGGGGTCCCACATTCGCACAGATAAACTGGGAGGAGCAACTGGGGAGCATGGCAGACCTCGAAAACCAGGGTTTCAGCACAGAAAACTAAAGACTCAAAACCTCTGGCTGTAAAAATCTGTGTAAAAATCTTTGGGGATTGTGGCAGCTGGGGAAATGCCCAGTCTCACAGAAGAATCTGTTGGAGAGACTATGGGGTCCTAGCATGTACATAAAACCACCTACCTGAGAATCAGCACCTGAAAGGGCACAATCCACTTGTAGGAAGCGGAGGAAGTGATGGGAAAATGGGGTGAGAGCCAAGCAAGCAGCATTGTTCCCTCTCTGACCCCGCCCACACATACAGCACCACCACGTGAAGTGGGTTGCTCTGTCCTGGAAGATACCTAAGGCTCCACCCCTTACAATGTAACAGGTGCACAGAGACAAAGAAATATGGCCCAAATGGAAGAACAGATCAAAACTCCAGAAAAAGAACTAAGCGACGAGGAGCTAGAAAACCTATCAGATACAGAGTTCAAAACACAGGTAAAAAAGATGCTCACAGAAATGATTTGAGTTTGGCTGCAAAATGAAGGAAGAAATGAAGACCATACAAAATGAAATAAAGGAAAATATAAAGGGAACCAACCAGGACTCAAATCAACAATTTGGAACAAAAGGAAGAAATAAACATCCAGGCGGCACAGAATGAAGAAACTAGAATTCAAAAAAACGAGGAGAGGTTGAGGAACCTCTGAGGCAACTTTAAACATTCCAACATCCAAATTATAGGGGTACCAGGAGAAGAAGAACAAGAGCAAGAAACTGAAAGCTTACTTGAACAAATAATGAAGGAGGACTTCCCCAATCTGGCCAAGGAAGTAGAATTCCAGGAAGTCCAGGAAGCTCAGAGAGTCCCTAAGAAGTTGGACCCAAGAAAGCACAAACCAAGGCACATCATAATTACATTACCCAAAATTAAAGATAAGGAGAGAAACTTAAAAATAGTAAGAGAAAAGGAGACAGTGACAAAGGAGTTCCCATAGACTATCAGCTGATTTCTCAAAAGAAAACTTGCAGGCAAGAAGGGGCTGGGAAGAAGTATTCCAAGTCATGAAAGGCAAGGACCTACATCCAAGATGTACTCTATCCAGCAAAGCTATCATTTAGAATGGAAGGGCAGATAAAGTGTTCCCCAGATAAAGTCAAGTTCAAGGAGTTCATGATCACCAAGATCTTACTATATGACATGTTAAAGAGACTTATCTAAGAAATAGAAGACCAAAAATATGAAGTCATTTTTATGACAATAAACTCACAGCTATCAACAACTGAAACTAAAAAACAAAAACTAAAACAAACTAAGCAAACAACTAGAACAGGAACAGAATCACAGAAATGGAGATCATATGGAAGGTTATCAGTGGGGAGGGGGAGGGGAGAATGGGGGGAAAAGGTGCAGGGAATAAGAAGCATAATCGATAGGCACAAAATAGACAGGGGAAGGTTAAGAACAGTATAAGAAATGGAGAAGCCAAAGAACTTATATGTATGACCCATGAACATGAACTAAGTGGGGAGGTGGGGGGCAGAATGCTGAAGGGTTGCAGGGATACAGGGTAGGGGGGGGTAAAGAGGAGAAAAAAAATGGAACAACTGTAATAGCATAATCAATAAAATATACTAAAAAAGAGTCCTAAACTTTTAGAAATATACATGAAAACATTTCATAGATGAAATGATGTGGTATTGGATTAAATATGTTGGGATTTATTTCAAAATAACCTGAGAGACTGCAGAAAGAAAAGGGAGTGGGGAAAGGAGGCATGAAATTTAAAAGTTTTAATTGTTAAGTGAGTGATGTGTACAGGGAGATTCCTTATATCCCTTTCTAGTCTACATTAATACATTTTTAAAAATTCTATGATTCCTGAATTTCTTCGTTGTCTTTTCAAGTTGATTATCATGGAATGTGAACAATCATGATTAGTCAGAAGAGAAGCCTGAAATGAAGTGCAGTGTATTACCTTTGTGAAAGTGACAGGGATGCTGGCATCCAACTGAATATGATCTGCAACCTCTGTAAACTGCTGCTGCTGTTTTTGCAATGTCTCCAGTAACCTTGTAATTTCTTGTTTTGCCAAGACAACTCTACAATCATCCTAGGAAAGAGAAGACTGTATTTCTTATAAACAGTTAAATAAGGAAAAAGGAGATATCATTTCATTAACATTCTAGTATTCAAAGTTAACTTAAAGGTAAATTTGAGAAGCATAAACACAATCAGGCATTAATAAATAATTTAAGAACCTATCAACAGAAGAATGAATAAATTGTGGTACATTCACAAATGTACACAATATACTACTATGAGAATGAGACACAATTACATGTGATGATATGAATTTTACAAACATAATGTAGAGTATAAGTAGAAAAGACATATGGAGTTCATACTGTATGATTCCATTTATATTAATTACTAAACAGGCAAAAATAAAAAATGCATTAGAAGTCAGGACAGTAGTTTATCCTCGCGGAAAAGGCAGGTTGTTACCAGAAGAAAGTCTGAGGGGCTTCTCAAGCGTTGGTAATATTCTGTTACTTGATCTGAATGCTGGTTATACAATATTGTCCTGTCTGAAAATTCAGCCAGCTGAACACTAATAAACACATTTCTGTATTTATGTTGTACTTCTATAAAAAACAATTTTAAAATAATTTAAGATATATATGTATTAATTAAAAAAAAAAAAAGGACAAGGAAAGACAAAAGGACTGTAAGTCAGATTGTGAAAAGCCTCCCTCTCACTCTAGATCCACAGGCCTTCTCCTCAAAGTCAAACACTTTCCAGTTCTTCAGATGGCATTCCGGATATTCTATACATGTGCCAGTATGTTCTTCATTAGACAGAGATCTCCCAAGAACATGTAAGCTCCACAAGTGCAGTGATGTTGTCGATTTTTGGGTAACTGTTGCATATTCGTATTAGTTGACAGAAATTCCATTATTCCAGTTGCTCAGAACAAAACCCTTGGTCATTCTTGCCTTCTCTTCTCTAATATATATAACCCATATATAACCTTTCAACAAGTCCTACTGGATATCCTGAAATGGCATTTCTAACTGCCACTAACCAAGCCACTATTCTCTCTCACTTTGGAATTCTACAATGGCCTTCTATCCACTGAACTCCTTCCTTCTGTCTTTACCCTCCTTCAGTCTATTTTTTACACATCAGTCAGAGTGATCCTTTTAACAAGTAAGATCAAGTCACTGTTGTGCTCAAAACCCCATGATTTCCTTATTTCAATTAGTAAAAGCTGACATCTTTCCAATGGCCCAAGGCTTTCTTTACATATAATCCCTAATTACCTCTGATTTTAGCTTCTATCACTCCCTCTTCTGCTTACTCTATTCCAGCCACAGTAGCCTCTTTTTGCTGTACCTCAAACACACCAGGCATGCTGCCCCAAGTTGTTCTTCTAATAATTTGCTCTGCTAGAATGTTGTTCCTCCCAATAGGGCTTGAACTAACTCCTTCACCTTTGAGTCTTTGCTTAAATCTTCTCTCAAAGATGTTTACCCTGACTAATAATGCAATTTGTTGTACTTCCACACTTTCTCTTTTTTCCTTAGCTCTTATCACTTTTTCATATATCATATAATTTATTTAGATATGATTAGGGTTTATTGCTTGCCTTCTTGCTAGAATGCTAATTCCACAAGACTATAGTTTTTGCTTGTTTTGTTTACTGATGTAGCCCATGATCCAGAATGTACATAGCATACAGTAGGCACTCAATACATATTTGCTGAATGAAAAGACACATCCTCATTATTCAGCATCATGCCTTGAACTTAGAGGGGAGGGATGATTAAGTTTTGTTCTCAATATCTGTAATAATTGTGTGATGCTCCATCCAGTCATCTTATCATCCAGTTCAATTATCTCTATGGCAGGAACTTTTAAGAATATTGATAGGAGTTAGGGTTCTGTGGCCAAAAATCGGAACAAAACTAACAGGTCTTCATGAAGAATGAATCAAAGACTTCAATTTCATCAGCATTAGCACAGTGAGATAATATCACATCATTCACAATTACTAGCCACTTTGAAACTATGCTTCAGAAATTCTAAAAACTTCTAAAATTTCAGTAACTATGAACATACTTTCCAATAAAGTAGGTACAAAAATACTTTGAAATTTTTAAGAAAATATGATTTGAACATGATCCATTTTGATTTTGCTGTGTAGCTTGATTATCCATCTGAACAAGTATATATTCACTTCTTTCTATCTAGATACAAAGAATTTAGAAATATAAAGATAAACAAGATGCATCCCATCAATATCTAGGAAAAATATGCATCCTTTATCATTCAGGTTCAAATCAAGAGACAAAAACCACACCAGTCATGTGAACAGAAAGAACTTAATATGAAGAACTGCTAACTAGGTGTAGTTATTAACTAGGTAACCAAAAGGATAAAAATAACTCTGAGGTATCATAGAAATAGCGACCACCCCCAGGGTTGGGGGAATGAAGGAGAGATGCTAGAAACTTACAGGAAGGGCCCCAGGGAGCTCAAACTCAGGTCTCCTCATATGAGGAATGACATTCACAGGGACTCCAAGCTAATGGACCTACAGGAAACCATCTCCACCTGCCAGGGCCTTTCGTGTCCCTGCTGGCAGAGGTTAAACTAACATGGAGCCAGCTGGCAAAGGAGACAAGTGGTTTGTAGGGTTCCAGTCCCAGCATCACAAAGCAGAAGATAAAAAAATAAAATTGAAACTCAATGACAACTTATTAAATGACATACAGATCAATTGTTACAATTTGTGATGAGGACTAAACAAGAGCTCAAGACTGATGTAGTTACAGCCTAGCCACACTGATATAAATCTAATTAGATATTTAAGAGAAAAAAACTTCACAATGGTAAAAAGTTTAGCTTTACAATAATCAGTAATGATAAGGTTGACTGCAACTTATCAGGAATTCCTAGGGCAATAATTAGCCTTATATTGCCCTATGCAAATCCAAAAAAGAAACGAGTAAGACTGACATTTTTGTTAGAATAGCCCTAAATATAATTTATTTAAAAAGTACATTATCTGCAAACTGGGTAACAAAAGGCTTTTGATAAAACCAAGACTCTTTCAACATGTTTGCCCATTTCATGATGGGTGATTTCCAAGAGCACCTGCCCACACCTCACTGAGTGGCCAGCAGTTTCTGACCAAAACCTGTATGACCCCCATGGTCCACCCTCCCTATTCACCCGATCTCACCCCAAGTGGATTTTTTTGTTTTCCCAGATGAAAAAAGTCTTCAAAGGCAAACGTTTTGCTCATATGGAAAAGGTGAGAAAAAAAAAAAAAAAAAAGGCAGAAGCACTAAAAGGCATCAAAACTACTGACAAGTTCAAAAACTGTTCTGAGCACAGGGAAAACATCTCAATAATGTACTACATCAAATGGGAGAGTACTGTGAAGATGACTAAATTTTGAACATGTAAGAATAAGTACACAATTTTTCATAAATAAATTCCAGTTCTGGGGGGGTCCCTCAAAAACATAAAAATATTTATTAAAATAAATCAGTGAATAAAATAGATCAGTGAGTATCTCTGGTAATTATCTATTAACCTTGTAAGTCCTCCTTCTTAAACTATGTCCTTCCCATGTTTAAATCCCTACCTGCTGCAAAGTCTTTTCACAATGGAGACAGGCTGTTGAAACCTGGGACAACAAAATAGTCATATCTTCTTGTTGTTGCCTGAGCCAAATCAATTTTTCTCGAACATGAGCATCAACAACACTTAGAGCCATTTCTTCTTGACGACACAGAGTTTCATGTAGATCAGAAAAATAAGCTCGAACACATGACCGGGCATTCTCTGCAGTACCTGGTACCTAAGAAAATAAAAGTAAGTTTTACACAACTGTAACCATAACAAAGATTATATATGTAAAATAAAGAAAATCCAAATACCATCTATATCCTTAAAAATTCTAAACTTTGTATCTCCACACTAGATCTTTCCCGAGACCAGAGTCTTTGGATATGTAACTGTTGAAATGAATCTCAAGCAAAATGGAATAACTGATCTCCATGCTCTCCCACTCGCAACCTAGTCACCACAGTAAGTGGCAACTCCATTACCAGGTTGTTCAAAACAAAAAACTGGAGTCATCTTTAATACTTCTTTCCTATCCCACAACTAGTTCCTCAGTGAATTCTGTAGAATTCAGAATATACACAGAACCTAATCATGCCTCATCACCTCCTCCTCCATCAACCTGACCCAAGCCGCTATCATTTCTCACCCGATTATTGTAACAGTCTTCTAATTGGTCTCACTAGATCTAACCCTGCCCCGTACAGTGCATTCTCCATCAAGCAGCCAGAATGATCTTTTTAAAATGGTAAGTCAGAAAGGTAATTACTCTTTTGCTCAAAACTCTTCATTCCACTCAAAGTGAATGCCAAAGTCTTTTATATGCAGTGTTCAAAGACACACTCCCTGAGAAAAGGACCTCTGAGCAAGGACCTGAAGGAGGTAAGGAGGGACCCACATGAGCATCTTCAGAAAGAACATTCATGGCAGAAATAGCAAGTACTTATAAGGCCCTTCGTGACCTCAACTCCTGCTATGACCCCTCAATAATTCTATTCTAGCTACACTTCATCTCCTCACAGTTTCTTAAGCACACACCACACACACACTCCAACTTCAGGGCCCTTTCCACTTGCTTTTCTCTCTGCCTGGAATTCATTTCCCCCAGACACTGGCATGGCTCCCTCTCTCATCTCCTTAGGTATTTGCTCAGTGTCACCTTCTCAGGGAATGTGTCCCTGATACACCATATACAAGTGCATTCCCCCTTTCCCTTGTTTTTCTCCAAAGCACCTTCTGCCATAAGTATTTTACTTATTGTCTCTCTCCTCATATTAGAATGTAAACTCTGCAAAAGAGAGTTTTTTTGCTTGCACAGTGGTGTCTCCTCAGCTTAAAGAGTGTCTAGCACTTGGCCTGTGTTCAATAAATATGTGCTGAAAGAATGAATAAAATATTTCCACTCTAGCACAACAATATCCAATAGAACTTTCTCTGATAATGGACATGTTCTATGTCTGTGCAGTCCAATATGGTAGCCATTAGCTACACATACTTGAAATACAGCTAGTGAAACTGAAAAACTAAATCTTAAATTTTGTACTTCATTTAACATTTAAATGATTTAAACTTAAATAACTACATGACTGCTATATTCGACAGAGCAGTTCTAGCATTATTCACCAATGACTTAGCTTTAAATTTTTTTGGTTAACCAAAAAAACATTACATTTTGTCTGTCCCTGTATTTTATATTTCCAGCTGAAAAGATTCTTTTCTCTACAATTCAATTTTTAAAAAATTTTATTTATTTTTAGACAGAAGGGAAAGGAGGGAGAAGGAGAGGGAAAGAAACATCAATATGTGATTACTTCTCACTCATCCCCCACCGGGTACCCAGCCTGCAACCCACGCATGTGCCCTGACTGGGAATCGAACCAGTGACCCTTTGGTTTGCAGGCCAGTGCTCAATATGAAACTGAGCCACACCAGCCAGGGCTACAATTCAATTTTAAAAAGCAACTATAACTACCACCTTAGTTCCTTCCTCCTCTTCACAAACTTAAAAATGAGACACACTCACTCACTCTTCAATTCACTGGAGGATATTTCCTCTTGATTACCTCACAGAAATAACAACTTCAACATCCAAATTAAACTTATCACTTTGGTCCCATTATCCCCTTCAAAAACTCTTCCTCCTCCGCCATAAGTGCATGATATCACCATCCACCCAGTTGGGTGACCCTACAAGTTAGCTGTCCAATCAATATTACTAATCAGTCTCTAAGACCTACCTATTCTACTTCTTCAAAATCTCAAATCCATCTACTTCTCTCCATTCTCACTACTCTAGTAGTAGAATATTGGCCATAAATATCTCTCAACCGGATAATTCTAGCAACTGCTAATAAGTATTCCTGCTTCCAATCTTGTTGCTACTCCTATTCATGTTCTACATTGAAGAGTAACTTTTCTTCCCCCCACCCCCCGCCTCCATCTCGAAGAGTAACCTTTCTTAATGAAAACCTGACTATGTTATTCTTAAGCCAATTCTTCAATGGCTCATCACTTCCCTTAAGATAAAATCCAAATTCTTTAAAATGGCTAATAAGACCCTGCATGATTGGCCCTTACTTCTCTAACCTCTTTTCTTGTCATGCCCTACCCAATACTCAAAGCTTCTACCATAGTGAACTCAGCTCAGTTTCTACTATATGTCCAATTCATGCTTTCAGGCATTTTAACACACGCTTCCCTCTCTAGAACAACTCACTCCCCACTCCACACTTCTCCCAAACTAAATCCCTTCAAATCTCGGTTTAGATATCACATCTTCTGGGAAGTCTTCCCTGATGTACCTAAATTACTGCCCCTCCTATGCACTGTCAAAGCATCCTGTACTTCCCCCCCCAAAATAAAGTTACCATACTCAAAACTCTCTCCATGACAGATTTTAAGTTCCATGAAGACAAAGATTTCGTATAAAAATTATTTCCAGTGATTAGTGCAGTATAATTGCTCAATAACTACCAGAAGGTGAAAGGTGAGAAAGAAAAATGGTAAAAAGGTAAAGAAAAAAATTTAAAAATCCATACATGTTCTGTGTGAGCCATTCCAAGTCCATCTTCTACTATTTGTTCTCCTCCTTCAATGTGCTGAACGATTCCAACTAACTTTCTGGAGTAATCTGAGATTTCTTCAGTGAAGGTCCGTATGCAGTGAGCCATATCTAAAATTGATGCTCGGATCTGGTTAGCTTCTGGTTCCAATACTGAATGCTATAAAATGTAACATAATTAAAGAAAGGAACTACTATTAGTTGACTAATGAGATAAAAAAACTACTTAAAGCATTACTATTAATAAAAAAAGCATCAGCTACAACAGGCTTTCATAACACATTTATAAAAAGCACAGCATACAAAACACTAATGTGCTCTCACCCAATAACTATTCATCTTACAAATAAACAACTGAAAATTTACAAATCCATTTATCACTAAACAAGAACCTAAGAGACTCTCTACAATTTTATCACAAGCAGTAGTTCATAAATGGACATAAGTATTATCAACACAACCAGGGCATTATGAAAACATGCACATAAAGAAGAGATCTTCTGTTTCCTGCTGGAAGGCTATTTTTCTTTAAAGAATCATGAGGCCTCTCTGCTGAAATTTTTGTTTTCCAGGAATAAAATCTGCTGTTACTTTTTAGTCTACCAAGCTCAACTTGTTCATCATTTAATTCTTCTTCAATCCCTACTTTTAGCATACAGAACCAAGTCAGTGAAAACAAATGTTGGGCTAGCAAATTAGGTAGTCATCCAATTTAATTATGTTCATACCTTGTGGCCTTGGTGTTTTCCATATTCTTTGCAGACACAGCACATAAGTGGGCTAGTTTGACAGCCTTCCTCCAAACAAACAAACTCAATGGCATGCACCTGATGCTGAGAGCACATGGTTTTCTCATGAGGTTTATCAGCAAGAGGCACTCGCCTGTGTTTTGCTAATGTCTTCGTAGAATGAGTAACTTGGGAACACTC
This sequence comes from Tonatia bakeri, assembly GCA_004024845.1. NCBI lineage: Eukaryota > Metazoa > Chordata > Mammalia > Chiroptera > Phyllostomidae > Tonatia > Tonatia bakeri. The sequence continues at coordinate 85,269 of PVIA01003091.1, forward strand.
TGAGCACAAGTGAGTTGCACACACAGTGCAATATACCGATGCAACGTGAGCTTCATCTTCATCGCAACGAATGATGCTCTGATAAACAAAAACATTTAATGTCTTAAAACTGAACTCCAATTGCTATAAGTAATGTGATAAATTTTGAAACATTAAAGCTTATGTCCTTTTTTTTTTTTTAAACTAATTAGCCTTTCTATATGAAAATACATGGGTGCCCTGGCTGATGTGGCTCAGTGGATCAAATGCAGCCTGTGAACCAAAAGGTTACCAGTTCAATTCCTAGTCAGGACACATGCCTGGGTTTTGGGCCAGGTTACCAGTTGGGGATGTGCAAGAGGCAACTGATCAATGTATCTCTCACATCAATGTTTCTCACCCTCCCTCACCCTCCTTTTCCCTCTCTCTAAAAATAAATAAATATTTTTAAACATTTTTTAAAAGAAAATACATGGGTACTTAAATACATAGGTCATTCACTACTCATCTGGGAAAATATTAATTTCTATAGGTGAGAAGCTACTGCCAAAATTGATTATCAATACATGCTATGAATTTGAGGCCAAAAATAAAACTATTCTCATAGATTCAGTCAGAGTAACGGTAACTTCCACAAAATCCTCTTACTTTACACATAAGAAACTGAACAGAAGTTAGAAGTCATTTTTTAAGACTGAAAACACTGATATTAAATATTACACATACCCACTGCTCTAAATATTATGTGTCATGATGATGCATAGAAGGAAGAGAAGCACACCTATTTAGATAGCAAGGAGTGTGCATCGAATCATCAATGAAGCTTTTAAAACCATGGCACCAAGAATCTAACCTGAAAAATACTTATTTTAATAGGTTATAGATGAAGTGAGAGCTTGCATACTTTTTTCTAAAGCTCAACAAGTGAGTCCATTGCACAATTCTGATTAAAAGCCACTGATTTAAGCAAATAAGTAAATAGAATCTTCATTATATATATATATATATATATATATATATATGCTTTTACATATTATTTCTGATTTTCATAAATTATTACAAGCTTCAAGTTTAAAAATTTTACAGGTCAGATAATCAAGAATGCTCTGGATATTTTCACTGAATAATAAAAGGCTATAATTTGAAACACAGAGATTTGGTATAAAATTTTCCAGAAAAAAACTAGGAAATACATCAAAGATGGCAATATTACATTAAATAAAAAATGAACCCATGGGTTAACAATGAGGTCAAAAGAGAAATCAAAAACTACCTGGAAACAGATGAAAATGAACAAATCTGTGGGACAGAGTAAAAGCAGTCCGGAGAGGAAAATTCAGTGTTACAGGTCTACCTTAAGAAGTAAAATCTCAAATAAATGATCTAATCCTACACCTAAAAGAACTACAAAAAGAACAAAAAACAAAGCCCAGAGTAAGTAGAAGGAAGAAAATCATAAAGATTAGAGAGGAAAAAATAACATAGACATATATATATTACACATACATAATGTAATATATTACATTATATATTACGTATATTACGTATATTACATATATCATATATGTATTTTATATATAAAAGATCAATGAAACAAACAATTGGACCTTCAAAAAGATAAACAAGACTGACAAACCTTTAACCAGACTCATCAAGAAAAAGAGAGAGAGGATTCAAACACTGTAAATAAAATCAGAAATGAAAGAGAAGTAACAACTGACACCACAGAAGTGCCAGGGAGTGTAAGAAAATACTATGAACAACTACATGCTGACAATTGGAAAACCTGGGCATAATGGACAAATTCCTAGACACATACAATCTTGCAAAACCTACTCAGAAAAATAAGATCTGAATAGACCAATGAAATCAAAGCAGTAATCAGAGATTCCCAGAAAAAGTCCTGGGTCAGATGACTTCACAGGCAAATTTTACCACACATTCAAATAAGCACTAACACCTCTCCTTCTCAAACTATCCCAAAAATATCCAAGACTTCCAACCTCATTTTATAAGGCCAGCATTGTCTTAATTCCAAAACCAGATAAAGATACTACAAAGAAAAAAAAATTATAGGCCAATATCCTTGATGAACATAGATGGTGAAATCCTCAACAAAATATTATTAGCAAACTGGATCCTGCAATACATTAAAAATATCATAAACCATGGTAAAGTGTGATTTATCCCAGGGATGCAAGTTTGGTACAAAATTCACAAATCAATATATGTGATTCACCACATAAACAAAAATCACATGATCATACCAACAGATGCAGAAAAAGCATTCAATAAAACCCAGCACCCATTTATGATAAAAACTCTCAGCAAAGTGGAAACAGAGGGAACATACCTCAACATAATAAAGGTCATATATGACAAATGTACAGACAACATCATACTCAACGGGCACAAACGAAAAGCCTTTCCCCTAAGATCAGGAACAAGACAGGGATGTTCACTTAACCACTGTTATGCAACAGTGATCAGACAAATATCTGTCATTATTCACAGATAACATACCATACATAGAAAACCCTAAAGACTGCACTAGAAAAAACTATTAGAACTGATAAATGAATTTGGTAAAGCTGCACTATACGAAATTAATGTTCAGATATAGTTGGCATTTTTATACAACAATAATGAACTATCAGAAAGAGAAATTAAGAAAACAATCCCATTTACTATTGCAGGAAAAAAAAGTACCTAGTCTAGGAATAAATTTAACTGAGGACATAAAGACCTACACTCGGAAATCATATAATACTGAAGAAAGGAAAACTGGGAAAGATACAAGTAAGTGGAAGCACATACAATGTTTATGAATAGGAAAAATTACATGATTAAAATGCCCATACTTCCCAAAGCAATCTATAGATTCAACACAATTCCTAAAAATACCAGTGGCTTATTTCACAGATCTAGAACAAATATTCCAAAAATTCATATGGAACTACAAAAGACCCCAAATGCCTCAGCAATTAATACTGACAAAGAAGGCAAGAACGAACAGACAACAGAGTAAAGACAGTCTCTTCAGTACATGGTGTTGGGAAAATTAGACAGGTACATGGAAAAATGAAACTAGGCCACCAACTTATATCATACACAAGAACAAATTCAAAATGGGTAAAACACTTAAACATTAAGTCTTGAAACCATAAAAATCCTGTAAGAAAACATAGCAGTAAAATCTCAGACATCTCTCGCAGCAATATTTTTGCTGATACACCTCTGGGCAAGGGAAATAAAGAAAAAAATAAACAAATGGGACTGTGTCAAACTAAAAATCTTTTGCACAGCAAAAGAAACCATCAACAAAATGAAAAGGCAACCTGCTCAATGGGAGAACATATTAGCCAATGATAATCTGATAATGGGTTAATTTCCAAAATATATAAAGAACTTACACATACTACACAGTAAGACAAACAACCCAATTAAAAAATGGACAAAGGAACGGAATAGACACTTCTCCAAAGAGGACATACAGAGGGCCAACAGACACAAGAAAAGATGCTCAATATCACTCATCATTAGCAAAATGTAAATTAAAACCACAATGAGATATCACCTCACACCTATCAGAACGGCAATCATCAATCAACAAACAAGTGATGGTATACATGTGGAGAAACAGAACCCCCCTGTACTGCTGGTGGGAATGCAAATTGGAGCAGCCACAGTGGAAAGCAGTATGAAGTTACCTCAGCAATTCCACTTTTGGGAACATATCCAAAGAAACCTGTAACATTAATTTGAAAAATATATATGCACCCCTATGTTCATTGCAGTGTTATTTACAATAGCCAAGATCTGGGAGCAGCCCGAGTGCCCATCAGTAGATGAGTGCCTAAAAAATGCTGTGGTGCATTTACACAGTGGAATACTACTTGGCTATAAAAAAAAAAGAAGGAAATCTTACCTTTTAGAAACAGCATGGATGGACCTGAAGACTATTAGGCTAAGTGAAATAAGCCAGTCATTCAGAGAAAGACAAATACCGTATGATCTCACTTCAATGTGGACTCTAATGAACAAATAATTTAACAAACAATATAGAAACAGAAGCATAGATACACAGAACACAGATGACAGCAGACAGAGTGGAGGGGATTGGTGATCTGGGTGAAAAAAGATGAAGGGATTAAGGAAAAAAACATATGACACACAGATACGGACAATCGTATGGTGACAGCCAGAAAGAAAGGGGTGTGGGAGGAGGAAGAAGTGGGCAAAGGGGGGATAAACAGGCACTGAAAGAGACGTTACTCTGGGCCATGAGCACATGATGCATATGCACACGACGTTGTATTGAGTTGTACACTTGAAACCTGTACGGTTTTACTAACTAATACATTCAATACGAAAAAATGGTTTAAACTGTTTTATGTGCAATTATGGAAAATGTGTACATGTAAAATAAAAAAGTCATGTCTTCTGTTTTCCAGATATGACAAATAATTAGATACTATTCTACATTATTCTAATGTCTTTTGAAATACAGATGAAAGAGCATGTGAAAGAGCTGCAAAAATTTCACACCAAAAAAACAGTGGTTCAGTTTGAAATTCATTTCAATGATATACTTACATAAAGAAATCATGACTTAATAAAAGAAAATTATATGTAAGCATATTCATAAATATCATAAAGATATTTAGCAGTATTAACTCTCTCTGGAACCAGTTCTATCTTTAAGGCATTTTGCTTCTACACTAAACAGCCTCTTTCAGAGAGTTCCTTTTCTTTCTTTGTGCTTTACTGTTGACTGGTTTACTTTTGCAGCCTCTGCTCCAATGTAGCTTACATATCATTCTTACTCTTCCATAATCTTCTTACTCTGACCTTTCTGTGACAGAAAGGAATTATGATAAGGAGACAAGTTTATACACAAGAAAACACAGTTTGGGTATAGTACTAACAGAGAATTCAGGTTTCAGTTTTACTTTTGTTCCCTTGGGAGTATTATTGCCTGAAAAACTGTAATGTAATGAAAAGTTGTCTTTTGGGGACCCTACCTGCTGGAGTGAGTTAATGTTGTGCTTTTAATGGCAAATATTTTAAGTTAAAAGGAAAAATTCATACTTATAACAGATATTTCACCAAGGTCAATCAGTACCTCTCCAGATATCCCAATGGCTTCTTCTGCAGCACCATACTGACCAATATGTCCATTCTGTAGTCGTTCCAAAAGCTCCAATAAAGCAAAATTTTTTTTCAATCCCCAGACACCTGAATCTCCTAGAATAAATATAAATATAAAAACTAAATCACACAGAATGCAATATTAGTCATTTTACCTTATACTTAAATAGTAATTTCTAAGTCATAGTTTAGCCATTAATAGTCAACATTTTAAAAATGCAAATATTCCCCATTTTATTTTTATGATAGAACAATTGTATTAATATTACAGGCCCTGGCTGGATGCTCAGTTGGTCAGAGCATTGCCAAGGTTGTGGGCTTGATTCCTGGCCAGGGCACATACAAAAATCAACCAATGAATGCATAAATAGGTAGAACCAATTAATGTTTCTCTCTCTCTCTTTCTTAAAAAAAAATTTTTAAGGTTAAAAAAAAAACTCCTCAGCATTCTAAGTAGAAACATAATTTAAAGTTCTATTATATTTCCATCATTTACTTTTATATACCCTATTCTGTCACTAACTTTTACTATATATTCTAAAATAAGTGCTTTGAAAATTTACATAGCAACTCAGGATCATATATCATATATATATAACTGAAACAAAAATTTCACATATCAATATTCAACCTTACAGTGTGTAACACACTGATGTTTTTAGGTCTATTTCTATTTTTAAAATTCTGTCACAACCAATTAAATTGATTTCATGACCACAAATAAGCTATGACTCATGTTTGAAAACCTCTGTACAAAAGGCAGACTTAACCTAAAATAACTCCACCTCTAAGTAAATTGGAAGTAGAACAGCTAAAGATAGTCTCTTTTCCACCCCTCATCTAACCTAGAACCCCATAGTAGTCAATAACTACATAAACTCCTCACACAGATACGCAACAGCAAGACAACACTCCCTTTCAGGTAGGTAAGACTCTAGGCACATTTGAATAAGGAACAATGCTTCTGTTCCCCAGAACTGGCCATAAAAGGCCAGGTGAGTAAGCATACATGCATGCAAACACATTCTCATTCTATCATTCAATCTCCCTCCCTTTCTTTTTCTCACGATCGCCATGTCTGTCTGTCTTTCTGTCTCTCGCTCTTCCTAACCCTATAAATAAAAGCCAGATCCTGCAGCAGTCACGGTGAGTTTTTTTTTAAAGATTTTATTTATCTATTTTTAGAGACGGGGAGGGAAGGAGAAAGAGAGGGAGAGAAACATCAATGTCTGGTTGCCTCCCATGCACCCAGTACTGGGGACCTGGCAAACAACCCAGGCATGTACCCTGACTGGGAATCGAACCTGTGACCCTTTGGTTAGCAAGCCAGCACTCAATCCACTGAGCCACACCAACCAGGGAATGTTATGGTGAGCTTTTATGCAGCAACTGCTACCTGACACATAACTGCCACCTAATATATATTCACTAAATAAACGCATACATGAAAGAATGATGGGGTCACCAGCTGTAAGACTCCTCTTCCTCTTGGCCTATCTAGAAAGAGAGAAAAAAAGCAAGGAAAAGGAGAAGGGAAGGAAAGAGAGGGAAAGGAAGAGAAAGAAAACAAAAGAAAAGAAACCATTTCTTGTTGTGGTTCTCAAAAAAAAAAAATTCAAATTAGGCTAAATATCTTCAGCATCCTCTGACTTCCGTGATCTCCTTTCCTAAGAACCTCTATGCAGGTGATGCAGCATTTCGCCCTCAACCGTGTTACCCAACAAGGCTTTCTCCTTAATTGCTTCAATTTTTCACACATGTTCTATAACAAGCTGAGTTGTATCTACTTTACATGTAAGGGTTAAGAAGTATACTAAGAGAGTCCTTTATTGAAAAATATACTGACAATTTTTCAAATATTGTCACTGTATAATGAACATATATACATAAACTCCTAGCAGTATCTAGTATGGCACTAGTATTTCTGTAACTGTCAAAATAACTCTAGAATCCCAATGGCTTAAACAAAACAAAGATTTACGTTTTGTTCATGCAGCATATTGGGTTGGAGAAGACAAGAAAGGTAGTGTTTCCTACTGCCATGATCAGGGGCATGGAGCACTGAGCCTCTAACCACCTGGTCCACCTCACTGTAGTAGGGAGAAGAATTTATTGTAAACCATCATAAATCCTTTCTTAACAGCTCTGTCTGGAAGTTTGCGCTTCATCCTATTCATATTTCACTGGTTAAAAGGAAATCGCACAGCCATACCTAACTATAAGAGAGTAGGGAAGTAAAACTTTACCATGTGGATGGAAGAGAAGAACCAGAAATATCGCTGAAATGTACTGATAACTACCACAAATAACTACTAATATTGTTCTTGGACTAGAGAATAATTTTGATTCTCTCACATTAGTAGTAATTGTCTTCTCTAAAGGAGGAATTACAAATGATTTTTTCTTTATACTTTTATAGATTCTCAAATATTCTGCAATGTATACATAATTTCTATAGTACAATTAAAAATAGATTTTTAAAAATAATGACATGAAACCATACTAACAAGTATTCCACAGGCTAAAAATCACAGCAAAAATCTAACCTACAAGCTACATTAACTACAATCTATATCTAAGGCACAGTTACTAGTTTATTTTTTCTAATGTTGGTATGGTAGCAATCATGTTTAACTTCAACCTAGGATATAACTAAATTTTTGGCTATAAATTTGTAACTAAAATTCTTTGTCACAAATTTCTAGTTTAGTTAAACAGTGAGGGGGATAACAACCCACACTGTAGTATTTATATAAGGTACGGTGCCCTCAAAAAGGTAGAAGGGTCCACCTTCCATTTACAAAACATTATTTCTAAAATGTGTATTTCTAAATAAATATTTCTAGATAGTTTTCTATAAATACGGTATGATAAATATGTATCTTACAGAATAAAAGGTCAAATAAAAGAATGTTGAAATACAAATACCTCCCCCTTTGCCCCTATTATTTTTTAGATAATAGTAAGTTAATGTCATTTATAATAATGATGATAACTGTCCTATATTAGTTTTCTGGCAAATGGACATACTACATATTTATTTAAATCAAAGATTACTAAAACCTTAAGAAACCTACTCATTCCCTAAAGAAAACATTTGTAATCATGTTTCTTAGCATTTTAAAGCTTTCCAGTCTAAAAATTTAGGTATTCTATGGGTATTCTTGCTTTCTCTTTTGGAAGATATATTATTTTGAATGTGTTCCACTTTACATAAGGTGTGACATCAAAACAGCCTTAAAACAGTGCTACTGACCTGAAAAAAAATGACAAATTTATTTATTTAGAAGAAAATTCTGTTATCAAAAGAGTACACTTATAAAACTTACGTTTATAAAATAACTGTTAAAATATTAATGTTATTATTTCCAAATCTGGCTTCCCATAGTAATAATTCATTTTGAAATACATACAGCAAGTTTTAAAAGCATGCATGAAACTAAAAAGAAAAACCAAGGCCTTTAAACTTATATAAACAGAAAACAAGGAGTCATCACAAGCCAAAAACACTTTTGTTTCTGACACCAGGAAATAAAAACATGCTCACACTCAAATTACTTAACTGTATTTTCATTATTGCCCTATTAATTTATTAAGGAAACGCTTTTATTGTATCAATGGCTTCAGGCAAATGAATTTTCTTATTTCTTTGAATAAGGTTAGTATGTTTCTCTCAGGGTATCTTAAAACTCTTCAAATATAAGTAAGTATTCAATATAAACATCTCAGAAGATGAAATAAAATTAGTACCTAAGAGTGAGCTAGTTTATACTTATAAAACTACTGGCCTTAATAGAAACTGAATCCTTCTTGGAGTTACATAATTTTAAATATGAAGTAGAAAGAAATTTCTTTCTATGACATGTACATTCCATGAACAACTTCAAACCCTCAACATACACATATATTTTCCTACCTAGGTCTGTTACTTGTCGATCAAAAGGACAACGGATTGCTCTTCCATGAAGAGGCAGGCGGGTGAGACAGTCGTGACAGACCGTGTGGCCACAAAGCAGAAGGCGAGGAACTTTGTCTCCTTGCAAAGAAAATACATCTTCACAAACACCACACTCCAGCACCTAATATTTGGAAAGGGAACATGTGATCTTTAAGTGATTTTAAAAGCATACACAGTTTAGTTTTTTAAAAAGCTCATTTAATATATTGAATAAATCTTATTATATTACTTTATTCCTCCGTGAAAAAATAAAATTGTCTAGGTTGTAAAACTTTACATCACCTTTTATCATTTCATCTGACAGATCCTACCAAAATTAAATCAGAGTGAAGTCTCCTTGAAATGTTAAGTGTTAGTAACTAAGATAGTGTTGTAAATTAACATCATCTTTATATTTTAAAAATTATGACTTGATTAGTTATATATGATCTGTAACAATACCTCATTCTCCCAAACATGGGTTACTAAACAATTTCTCGGCAATTAACCTTCAAAACATCCTCAATTTGAAATATGTGCAAGGATGACAATTTACCCTTCTAAATGGTAGAGAACATGTTAAGACTATAAGTAAATGGTAACTATTTTCCAGTATCCACTTGCATCATATAATGTAAAGGAAAGAAAGCAATCACCTTAGACTTCAATTTCAATTCCTTGTTCTCAATTAATTAATTGCCATTGGGTTAGAAAATATTTTGTCTATTACAGGTACATGATTTGCCCAAGGCCATGTAGTCAATCAAAAGAAAGGAGACAGAATCAGCATATTCTGACTCCTGGACCCACGAGTTTATGTTTTATAATTAGTCAACAAATTGTATTATATCAATGAAAGATTTGGTACTTTTATTTCTTAATATATCTGAAGTGTTTCACAATTTTAGTTAAGAAAAATACACTGAACTGTTAAATTGTCCCACAAACTCCTGTGCCTTCCATCCATGACCGGCTACAATCTGGGCTCTGTCCTACTGCTTCACTCCCATCCCCTTTCAGAGTGTCTTCTCCAACTGTATCAAACAGCTTATGGTTTTCAGAACATGACAAACTGTTTTAGCTGCTTTCTTCCTGCCAATGCTGAGGAAAAAGCTAAATGGACACTTTTCCAGTGAATCGTTTTTTACATTAATAAACCAACAAATTCCTAAACACCAAATCTCTCAGGACTACCCACAGCTCAGTCTAACTGAAATGACCACAGTATCCTTGGGGCCCCTATGCGCCATGAGTGTCTATCTTAACAACCAATTAATACCTTTATTGGCTTTCTAACCTGTCTTTACTGTTAGAACAAAGAGCCCTCAGAAACAGAGTATTCCAAATACCAACACCAATGGGCTTATACAAATAAAGTATGACAAAAAAGTTTTAACCAGTTTGGCCAACCATCATCCTCAACAAACACAATACACAAGGTGAAAACAAGAAACCCAGAGTAAAAATCAGACTTAACCCATTAAAATTTGAATCTACAATTATTTTGGACATAGTGCTTGAAAAGCAAACATCTTTCACTGTAAATAAATAGCTAATTTATAATTGGTTTGCATCCCAGTATGGTTCAAAAAAGTTTAAATGTAACACATGTTCACCAAAAAAGGAAATAAAACAGTCTTTTCTTTAAATATATGAAAAGATGTTCAATTTCACTCAAAACACTTTGAAATGCAATTAAAACTACACCAGTATACCTTTTTTCCAGATTCAATCAAAAAAGTTGTTAACAGCTCTGGCTGATGCAGCTCAGTGGATTGAGTGCTGGCCTGTGAACCAAGGGGTCATCGGTTTGATTCCCAGTCAGGGCACATGCCTGGGTTGCAGGCCAGGTGCCCAGCTGGGGGCACATGAGAAGCAACCACACATTGATGTTTCTCTCCCTCTCATTCTCCATCCCTTCCCCTCTCTTTAAAAATAAATAAATAAAATCTTTAAAAAAAAGGTTGATAACTTTGTACTGATTACAGTATGAGAGAGCATCTCTCTCATACATTACTGGTTGCTGTAAAATGTTTTACTGAATGATTACAGCTTCTCCTCTAGAAGGCAATTTGACAATGACTATAGAAAGTTAGAATAGCTCATCAATTCTACTTTCAAGAATTTACCATGTAAAATCTATATGTTAATCCTTACAGTACCATTTACATTAGAAGAAGATTGGAAACAAAGTACCCACCAACCTAAGAATGGAAAGAAACTATAGCACATTCATATACTGCAAAACTATGTAGTCTAGCAAGGAAGAGTTAGGGTACAGCTGCATGTAAGTTAAATATAGTACACACACACACTTCAATTTATCCTGTGCTTTTTTAGTGCAGAAGTTTCACTAAATATCAAATTTGATTAAGTACACAGAAGATATTCACCATAGAATTAGATATTATATTAAATGCAAGACTTTTTACAAATGTTCTCAATGTGACACAATAAATTTTACTTATTTATGACAGTAAACTCCAAAGAAGCAAATTAAAACTTTACTTAGTTAATTCATATCTTGTATCTCTGATCTTATTATTGAACAAGATAAAAGAATTTATACTGTTAATACAGGTTTTTTCAAAAAGCACTAGTAAAATTCCACTAATTAGTAAACTAAATACGGGTCCAAAAATAAAGTTACCAAGCTATTTTGCATCAACTCAGTAAAAAACAGAGTAAGATATTCTTGCTTCGGTATTTATGAATAGGAATTTTGGCTAACAATATAAGATAAAGTAAGTCCTAGAGAGGAGAAAAACTCTTAATTTTATGCACTTCACAAATATGCCTAAGAGGACTTCATTACACGTACTTACTGCATGCAAATCAAATTTTAATTAATCAGTCCATATTTTAAAAGGATGAAGTTTCTATTCAAAAGAAACTCCTTTGATTCTTTTCTGAATGTGATTTCATAATTTCAGATTTTTATCTTTTTCTAATGAAAAAAACCATGCCATTATCAACTTGTTCATTAAAAAAGAGGCCATTTTACACAATATTAGCATTACTATACTTCAACTCTTACCTTCCAATTAATATTCTTGATTTCATCTATGAAAATCACAATGATTTTTTTTTAATTTATGCCACCATACTTCTTCACATTACAGCGTTAGGCCCTTGCCAAAAGGGGCTGACCTACTGCACAGCTCAGGCACATTTTACAGGTAAAGATGAAAACGATCAAAGCAAGGCTCTCATACATCAAACTATGTACTGTAACAAACTGGAGTTACAACAGGCTTTGGTGTATTTTGAGATTTTAAGGCAAACAGGCTAACAAAAGTACTTACAACAATAACATTCACTCCAAATACAACCTCTTAATTCAAGTTAATTTACAAAATAACCTTCAGATATTCTTAGAAAAAACATAATTCAACAAACAAAATCTCAACTATACAGCATGCCTGATAATAAATAAGAGCGCTCCTCTTCATCTTAGACATGCTTTGTATTTTCAGAATAACTTCATTAATATATAAAGGTCAGATGAATCAACCATCAATACTGACTGCTAATAGTTGTGAGCAGAAATGCATCATTTGTTGTCCTATAAAACCAACAGGTGAAAAATCATAGGTGGCTATTATTAAAGTTTAAAAATACTTCAGATATTATCCGGCCCAGTGGTTCTCAGACATGGTTGCATGTTAAAATCACCTCTAGGTATGCAAAAAATATACTGATGACAATCAGAACTGGGGGAAAGGGCTGCATCAGTAGCAGTTCGGGTTTGTTTGTTTTTTTTAATTTGTTTTTAAGTCCTCAATGATTCTCACATGTAGCCAGGAATGAGAATTATCAGTATCTCATATTGCATATAATCCCAAAGGCATTCTACACACCATTATGATCGGTTCTCTCTTTTAAATTTTTCCATATATATATAGTGGAAGGGAAAAATTAATTCCACGTGCATTTTAGTTGATTTTTAAGTAAAGACATACTGGAGCATTTACACAGGGTGGAATTTCCAATTTCAAGCATATAGCCATTCATTGACCCTGGTGGAGGCTTCTTTGAAGTGTTGACAAACTATACTAGCAAAAAAGGAAGGGGCTGATCACCCAATAATTGATGTCTTGTCATAGACGTAATGCAATAGTGAAAACTTTAAGCCAGTCATCCCTGGCTCTGCCACACACTGTGTTAACCCCTAAACCTTAATTTCCTTACCTGTAAAACGGGAATTAACATCTACCTCATCAGCAGACGTTAACGAGTTAAAATACCTGACTTAGTACCTAATGATAATAACGGCTTGATTGCTTAATAAGGCAATTAATGCCTGTTGAGTTTAACTAAAAGCAGAAGACCTGGGGGAAAAACAGCCCAAGTCAGTCTCACAGACCTATAACCTTCTTTTCACAAATGTCCAGTCGTGGACAGGAGGGCAAGGCTTGCAGAGCCGAGGGGCCCAGAGGCCGCGCATCCTGGCCCAAGAATCCAGGGCCGCGACGCTGCAGCCAGATCGGGATGAACCGAAGGGAGGCCAACGGTGGAAAACACAGCACACAAGGTCCCTCACCTTCACCACGGCCGTACCCCGGCTGCCCTGACGGCCACTGTCCAGCCCCGTTCCAGGCTTGCTTACAACTAGGGCAGCCATCCTAGAAGGAGCGGCGCCGCAGCAGGAGCTGAGGGACTTCAATAGAGGGGCGGGGTAGAAAGAGCCTGCTACCCAGGGGCCTCGGCTCCCGCCACTGGCGCACAGGCGCACTACCACGCGGGGGTGGTAAGGGCTGTTCCCAAATCTTCCTCCTTCCTCTCGCCAGTCTCTAGCTGTTCGGCTGCAAAGCGTTGCACAAGGCGCTCTATTATTTTTATTGTTATTAAGGAGTCTGAAAATGATGGAGAGAATAAAGTAAAGGAAAAAAGTAAGCTAAAACATAAGCAAAGTTTGGGGATGAACCTCGCGCTCCAGTAACGACCCACAGTCCCCAGTTGCGAAAGGAAGGACTACATCTCCCTGCATTCAACGCGGTATTTGTATAAACTACAAGTCCCAGCGCCCAACAGCTGTAACTCTTGCTCCACAAAGTCGCAATTTCGGAGGCCCAGATTTCGCAGCAGGAGGTTTCCTGTGGTCGGGACGTGTGATTGCGGCTGGAAAGGAAAGTGTTTCATGTGGTGGCCTGGGTAAAAAGATATTGGGTCCGTAAAGGACGTGGTAAGAAGAGAATTTAAGACACCACCGGAAGGGAGAAACTATGGGAGTGTGTTTGACAGTTCGTCTCTCCTAAAGTGCGTTTTTCTGTTCTCTTCCTAGTTGGGTTGAACCTCTTCAGCCTCCGTAGGCTTTGGGTCTAAAGTCCCGGGCAAAATGGAAGTGAATCCCCCCAAACAGGAGCACCTGCTGGCCCTGAAAGGTAAACTTCTGGCACCCTGACTCCCTTTAATCTGTTTTCTCCCCTTCTGTCTCTAGTTCTCCAAGCCTTTGCCACACAGGCTTGTTCTTTGGGATGTAGACCTCGCCCTTCTTACATTCTGATTGCTCGGCCTGCTCCTCTGTCCCTTGGCGCACAGCGGCAGGAAGCAATTTCTATTTTTTTTATTTTAGTTTTGAGACCTTTCTTCTAGAACGGAGTAGATAGATACCTGGTAAATCACTCAGTCGGTTATATGGTGCTGCTGCAGTCACCAGGCACATTTTAGCCGCAGAAGGTGACGTCTCCACCCTACCCGGGGAGAGCCCCGAGAACCTAAGCGACAGCCGATGTCTGAAGTGATTTTCTTTTGTTTCTTGTCTCTTCATGCGGCACTAAGTTACAGGTTTCCGCTTCATCTGTAAAATTAGCCCTGTATTGCACAAGAGCAGTATCAAAGATTTAGAAATGCCTAGTACTAACAAGTAATTTAGGTTTGTTAAAGTGTACTGTAGTTTTCTTCAAAATATTGTGTATATGGGAAATACTGTGTATACGCGGTTTTTGTATAAACTACAAGTCCCAGCGCCCCACAGCTGTAACTCTTGCTCCACAAAGTCGCATGTCAACTTTTATTTTCTATACACAGCAATGAATTTGAGTATGTTTGATAATTAGATCATTATTTAGGAAAATACAGGGTAGAGAATTTTCTAGATTTCCGACTTGTTTTCTGAAAAACTTTTATTTTACATGCTTACAGCTTTATATCATCTGTTTTTCTGTACCACAAATGCACTTTTTATTTCTTGGATGTTCTGCTATGTGATTAGCAATACCTTCTTGGACTGAGCTGAGAAAATGTTCAGTAGACATTTGAATTCAGTTACATTGCACTTACTCCCTTGTGGTATCCATTTTGAGGGGCCTTCCTTCCCCTCGCCTTAGCTGTGATGTAGGCAACAAACATTCCAGAAGCTCACCAGTCCCATTTGTAACATAAAATCATACTGGTTAACTGGACTGTCCCTGACTGTAGAATTAAGGAAGTGCAATATTAAGCGTTGTAGCAAAAGGACCAGTCAGCTTAGTTTGAGCACATGAGCTGGGCTGAAATGGGTTATTCCTGAAGAAAAAGAAGAAAAGGAACTGTCATGGTCTTTCTCTCTCAACCTCACATCAAGTATGTGGAATGGAGTTTGTTTAACTCTCAGAAGTTAAGAAACTTACCGTGATCACAAAGCTAATAAGTGATTGAGGCATTGTGTCAACACAGGACTTTCCTCCATCTTCCAAGACTCCATGTTGTATCCTAATGCAGGAAATAGACATCATTCCCTTATTAACTGCTTTAATGGGAATTTAAACCAGTTCTATTTGATGGGAATTTGGAACAGTTCTCTTAGCTGATAGATGTGATTTTATACATATTAGAAGTTGTTAAACACAGTAAAATTTCAGTGGTATGGAGGCTAATTGCCATTGGGAATTTTAGTTTTCTATTCTTTATTTTTGAAAGCAGAACATAACTTGGGAAAGAGTATTTTAGCAGCCTAAAAGGACAAGCACTTTGACAGTCACTAGTAGTTTCAGCTTTGTTAAAGCTCTTTGGTATTATTCTTCCCCATTGTCCTAGTTAATCAAGATTTCACAGAGTTTAATTTTACTGATGGTGGATACTAAATATATCAGTTTATATGGTCGTTTAAGTTCACTTTCTTAGATATGTAAAATGCTGCGGAAATTGCAACTTCATTATCTCCGGAGTACAACGCTGAATATGTTTCAAAAATACTGAAAGAATTCTCAGTGCCATATCTTATAATGTGAAAGTATAAGGGAAAAATAAAAGCATTAATTCTTTTTTTTAAGATTTTTAAAAAGATTTTATTTATTTTTTTTAGAAAGGGAAGGGAGGGAGAAAGAGAGAAACATCAATGTGTGGTTGCTGGGGGCCGTGGCCTGCAACCCAGGCATGTGCCCTGACTGGGAATCAAACCTGCGATGCCTGGTTCGAAGCCCGCGTTCAATCCATGGAGCTACGCCAGCCAGGGCTAAAAGCATTAATTCTTGAAAGAATATGCTATCTATATTTAGATCCATATTGAAAAGTAGGGATATCAAGAATCACAGTCATTTTTGAATCCAAGAATTGTCAAATCTGCTAGTGGACAGTAACAGGTGAAATAATTATTATGAGATTAATTCTTTTTACTCATCAGAATCAGTGCTCAAAGGAGTACTGTGACATCATTCCAGGAATTCTCACTCCTGACAGTGGGAGAACCCTCATCAAGTAGTTCTTTAATGATTTGGGGGAGCAGAGATTCAACCTCTTTTTTTCAGTGCAAGATATGAAAGACTCTGCATTATGGTTTTTTGGACCTGGTTAGGAAATGTAACCTTTACAGATCCTGGAAGGCCCATGCTTGAGTCTGTGTACTGTGTGGTGGAACTTATTATCAGTGCTTAATTTGGGGCAATTTGAGGACTTCTGTGTTCTAAGAAGAAAAAAAAGGAAGGGTCTAGCCTTCTTGTTTCTCCTCCAAATTGGAATTCAGGAGCCATGGTACTAAGGTCTTGATACTGCGTAAGTGCCCCAGTTATGCAGAGGAAACTTCCACAAAACCAGTCCCTAGCCTGGTTAAAATGCAAAGTTAAACTGTTTTTTTTTTTTTGTTTGTTTTTATTGTTTACTACTGAGATGTCTCAAAATTTTAAGTATTACTACATTTTTGTTAGTTATCTTATATGAAACTAGTATTTTAAAAATCACTAGTTTTTCTGTTTCTTATATACTCTTAAGATGCTTATTATCTAATATCATTAATTCTAATTCCTTTATTATCTGTTGAGCTAAACACATTGACTACTAGCATTTTTATGCCAGAAGTGATTGTGTAGGCCATCTAATCCAGATCCCTTATTTTGGTGACAGAGAAAATATTTCCTATTTTGTGGATTACGTTCACATTTACCAATAGCACTTCAATAAAATAGTATATTGGGAATGGGTTTTGTTTGTTCCTGCCTATGTGTATGTAGGCTGTCCCTACCATATCTTATTCTTTGCAATACTTCCACTTTAGGTCCTGTTTCCCTCTGATTTGGAAAAAGACAGTCTTGTAATTATAAATTACATTCTAGCTCTGAGGAGCTCATCTCAGAAATGTTCTCTTCATTATGAGTAACTGGATTACTGCAGAATGACTACAGAAGTAATATTACATTACCGACCATATGAGAGTGATCCTACACAACTGCTAAAAAGTGCAGAGAAAGCAATTCAGGATTTTGCTACACGTCCACTATTGACATTTATTCCTTGGTTTCCATATGATGGGCCCAAACTTCCACTCAAACCTAAAAGATCACCACCTGTGATTTCTGAAGAGGCAGCTGAAGATGTGAAACAGTACTTAACCAATTCAGAACATGATGTTAAATCACAGAGTTATGATTGCACAGTAGCTCTATTGGAGTTTCAGCCTAATTTGAAAGAAAAGCACTTAATCCATTCACACACACTGAATGAACAGACTACTTCTGGAAATCTGGATAAACAATCAGAAAAAGGAAAACAGCATAAGAAGAGGTCTTGGAGTGTGTCACTTCCCAGCAGAAATTGTACTGAAAATATTTTTCCTTTGTCTAAAATATTGCAAGACAGTTTAAAGGCACTAAATTTACACTCATTTTACAGAGCAAGGTGGACAATAGAACACACTATTTGTAACAACCAAACTCTGGAAGACATTTGGGTAAAACTCAATCAAATTATCAGGCACAGTGAACTTCCATCTTGTAATGCCACCATTCAGAGACACTTGGGCCAAATATGGGTGTTCTGTGATATTATGTACTGTGAATATGTGGGAAGTCTTCTTAAAGGACGATTAGCTCTTACTGGGAAAATAAATTTATTTGTCCATAAACATGGTGTTATTTTTAGTATGTAAGGAATTGCACTGATTGTCAAAAAGAAGAATATTCTGAATGAACAGACTATACTGAAATAGTGACAGAAATAAAATTTTTTACTGCTTTTTAAATTTTTAATGACTTGATTTTTTTTATTTGAACCATTGCTAATGTAGTCTATTTATTCTTAACATTGTGAAAAATAATTGTGTAGTAATATGTATTCAGGTTGTGTACCAGGAATAAATATCAGGTGAATTTATCAGTTTGTCATTTAAGTCAGGAACTTTCTGGGTTCTTCTTTTAACAGTCATCTTTTAAGTGAATTGTGAAAAATTATTATACTGAATTTAGAGGTAAAATACTCTATTTCTTTTGTTCTACTTTTCAGTGCCTGAATTAGATATTCCTATGAATTACAGTGAATTATTTGGATTTGGATGAATCCTTAAAATCTAATTTTATAGTATTTTTTTTCTTTACTCATCTAAAGTGTAGTAATTTTTTAAAAATAAAACTATTGGGTTGGCCAAAAAGTTCATCCTTATCTATAAGATGGTTCTAGTAGTACTAGTCTTTAACATCATTTGAAACAATTTTGTTAGATTGTATTGTGATAGCTGTCATATCAGTAAGTTTTGTACATTAAAAAACACCAAAATTGGAGAATTTTTGTGTAGCTATTTTAATATTGAAGATGGAAGAAAATATACAACATTTTCGGCACATTATGTTTATTGTTTCAAGAAAGGTAAAAACGCAACCAAAATGCAAAAAATGATTTGTGCAGTGTATGGGGAAGGTAGTGTGACTGATCGAACGTGTCAAAAGTGGTTTGCCAAGTTTTGTGCTGGAGATTTCTCACTGGACAACACTCCATGGTTTGGTAGTCCAGTTGAAGTTTACAGTGATGAAATCAAGACATTAATTGAGAACAGTTAACGTTCTACCAGGCAGGATCTAGCTGACATACTCAAAATATCCAAATCTATAGCATTATTGGTGAAAAATAAAGAATGTGTCGTTTATATTACAGAAAAAACCATACGAATTTTTTGGTCAACCCAGTAAAACCAGTTTTAGTGGGACCGCTATTCAAGTGACATGAATGTAGTTCAAATTTGGAAATCAGCACAAATCCAATTGATGTTCCTAAAGATATGAAAGGCAGTGGTTAATGTGTTATTTTGAAACAAAGGTGAAAAATGTATAATTTTCCTGTGATCATGTATCCTTAAGGCTATATAACCTGTTTTGAAAGGAAGTATCAAATGTGATAAGAAATAAAGTTTTCTTTATTCTAATACAAGTAATTCAATCTTAATGACCATTAATACTAGATATTAGTAGACTGGTTCTTGGAGTCATTGTTGGTTTCCTATAACCAAGATGTTATAAATTGGGTTTACACATCATCTCATAAAAATAACCAAAGTATTATAGAATAAATTTTATAAAAGCATGTATTTAATTAAAAAAAATTAAATGCTTTCTATGAGCTAGGTACTACAGTGTCGTGGGAGAGGAGAGAAACAGGAACCCTGCCCTCACAGAGCTTACTTGGAGTTAAAAGCAGTAAAACCAAATCCCTGAAAAATATTAGTGAGACTATACTCATTAGCAAGGCAGAGATATGTTTGCCTTGCGTCACAGTGCCTGGCATGGAGGGGGCTCCATGGTGCATGGTAAATGTGCCCTTTGGAGGGATTCTTCACAGTCTGATGTTGCTTGAAATCTGAGGAGTCTACTAATTTTTAACTGAAGAGATAATCTTTTCCAATTAGGTTTAACTCTATTCAAACATTAGTTTTAATTATTTCTAGTACCATTTTATTGTCACAAGACTGCTATTTAGAAAATAATCATCATGTGCATGAATGCTTCCAAAAGCTTTAAATGAAAAATCAGCTGGTGTAGAGGGAGTTTCCAAAGTAACTTCTTCAATAGTGAAGTAGTGACTTTTTTTCATTCATTAATCTTACTTTTCAACTCAAGACTGCTGGAGAAAGATGAAGTTACTCAGTATTGCCAGCAAGCTTGTGAATAATAGTTAATATAATTAAGCAAAAAATAAATGATGAATTTGATTTTTATTGTTCAGGTCTTATTTACTGTAAGGTTGCTAATTAAGGATTAAAAATTAGGTACTCTTAAGACTTAGACACAGCACTATTTTTCTATGATGGTTTTATTATTTTAAAATGATTGTACACAGAGCTGAAAATACAAGATACAATCAGGGATCGTGAGATTCTTATAAAGAGTAGCTTTTTAATCCAAGAATTACACATTAAAAATAGCTTCTTTGTCTTCATATGTGGCAGATTTAAATTTTTCTAATTTACTCTTGCTTTCTAACCCTTTGAGAAACAATGAAAAGGTAATTCAGAACTAGGAAACTGAAGGTTAAGTTTTATTGTAGATATTGCCATGACCTTAAAAGAAGGGGAGATTCATTTCTCTTCTACCTAGGTAGTGCTTAAGGAAGTAATCAAGGAATTTGGAATCCATGGCTACTTTGAGTATTTAGAACCATAGGACTCAAGATTCTATCTCAGGCTAATAGTAGGGCTCAGGAGTATTTCCGAATTACACTGTTAACATAGACTTGGAAATAGATTGAGGAAACAAAGACGTGTACAGAAAGGTGTATCTGTGAGGGCATTTGGTAAAATGCTATCAGTGATAACTCTAGGGAAGTGGTAGTAGCACCATAATTCTATTTTTCCCTGATGACCCATCTACCTTCAAATAAATGTTAAGTCATATTAAAAGAAAAAAGATGAGGTGGACATCATATGAATTTAACTTCATTTGCCAGCTTATCAAATAACTTAGAGACTACTTTTTGAAAAATTCTAAGATGAACTACTGTATAACGATTCACTTTGATTTAATTTGCTCAAAATGCTCAATATTAATTCAAAATCCACAAACTTGTATACTTTCTAGGGACTAGATAGGTAAGACTGTAGAATGTGGTAAGGGGGCTTTGAACCTGAAGAAAATTCTACTTAATTTCTGTTTTTAATGTAGTGGTAAAGCAAAATTTATATGCACGTTAGACTAGGCTCAGTTTGTCACATTGTAACCTCAGGCCTTATCTTTAATTTAATAAAGACTTTAAAAAGTTTTTTATATAATATTTTAGATGAAACCTGAATTTCATAAGTAAATGAAATGTCTTTTGTGAGTCCACTGAAAATATCTCTGCACATGGCATTATGTGAATATTTGACAGTCAACTAAAAATCATTGTTTTTTTTGCCTCTAATTTTTTGGCCAAAAACCTAGAAACCAGTGCTTTATTACAGTTCCTAATCCTTGCTTTGGATGCCATTAGGTCTTTTCCAACTAAAATGTATAATTTTTGAGGTCCATTATTTATTGTAAGACAGTAAATACTAAATTTTAAATGTGTATTTGATGTAGGCATACTTTGGATTGTCTTTCAAGAAATGAGATAGTTTCATGTTAACAACTTGGTTTTCTCATTTTTTATTTAAGAATGCAAATATGACAAATTGTGCTGTACTGTAATTTGAGTTCACAAGATACTATTTCTTAGTAGCTGCTATACCCTCTGCTGATTTTTACCATCTTGAAAAAATGAAGAAAACAGGTACTTTTAATGCCAGCTTGGGATCTTTTTTTTTTTTTAATAATTTTTAAATTTTTTCAGTTGCAGTTGACATTCAATATTAGTTTCTGGTGTACATTCAATATTAGTTTCTGGTGTAATAATTAGACATTATGTTAAGTTACATAACTCAACGAAGTGGGATCTTTTTATATCTTGAATGGGGAGTTGTTCTTACCCACTCCCTACTGTCTCTTTTCCCTAGAAAAGCATGTGATCATAAAAAACTAAACTTTACAGGACTTTTGTACATAGTGGAAATTTGAGTATATAGTTGGCTATACATTTGGATGAACTTGATGACAATATAAAGAAAGAGAGTTTCAGGGTTCTGCTGAGAGTGTGTTTCCTCTTCATTTTTTAAGATGTAGTTTCTTCCGAACTGAAAATAATGGGGAAGAAACAACACCAATTGGTGTTTGTAGTGAGCTTAGAGTCTTAGATTGTGAGAAAAAGCCTTCTGTGTATTATTTTCAGAGCACCTTCTTATCCCTTTCATATTGTACATAAGTAAAACCTGTTTTTCCCAGTTGAAAATAAAAGGTTAGGGTCAGAAACACCTTTTCAGCTGCACCCACACCCCCTCAACCACCACGAGTACACACACATTGTTGATCTCTAGCGGGTTAATGCTGTTTGAGATAAGGTCCTACTTTGAATTCCATGGAATGTTTTCTGATGAGGCATGACATTCCAGGTTCATGACCCGTATTTATAATTAATAATATAGAGAATTACTTTTGAACAGTGAAATCACCTGGGTTCAAATCTAGTTCTGACACCCATCTGCTATATAATCTTTTATATGCAAATTAACTTTTCCAGGCTCTTATGTATAAAAACGGGATAATGATCATACCAGCCTTGTAAAAGAGTCATGAGAATTAAATGTGTTAATACTTGAGCCCTGGTTAATGTGGCTCAGTGTATTGAGCGCCAGCCTGTGAACCAAAAGGTCGCCAGTTTGACTCCCAGTTGGCACATGCCTGGGTTGCCAACCAGGTCCCTCAGGTGCATGTGAGAGGTCACCACACATTGATGTTTCTCTCCCTCTCTTTCTCCCTCCCTCCCCTCTCTCTAAAAAAGTAAGTAAAATTTAAAAAATAAATAAATGTGTTAATACTTGAAAAGTATTTTGCACAGTAGCACTACTAAAGCTTCGTAAATATTAAGTATACTTCTGAAATTTTAAGGTTAACAGTTTCAAAAGCCATATGTTTAATACAACATCGTTTACTGGTCTCAGTTCAAATTTACGTCTTCAAAATCATGCCAGTTAGTTGAGGATCTTGGTGAGGTGCTAATTCTTCCATTCAGCAAAGATCTATAGAATATAGTATGTGCCAAAGCCTGTATCAAATGAGGAGGCCACAAAACTGAACATAATACGTGAGAGTCTAAACTCCATGGAGTTTGGATAGCAGTGCTATGAATAAGTAAATGTAGTTCCTGGTTAATGCAAGGTGCTATGAGACAAACAGGGTAACCTGGTACTGCTTTTCTGAAAAAGGTAACATTTAAACAGATCAGGATGAGAAGAAAGGCACTAAATTTGATATGAATCATAGCAAATTAATTAGTAATTAGGTGGTAGATTTTTACATATGTGAATGAATACCACTTATATTGTGAATTGACCACTTAGGTATGTAGTCTTTAAAGCTTTTTGGTTTTGATTTGAATGAACACTTTTAATAGAGTATAAAGAAATAGTCTTGCTTGATTCATATTTCTGAAATATTTTATTTTTGTTGATTTTTGTTATTTTTATGTCAAATGTCAATCTTTAGAAATAATTGAAATATATTTTTTAAAAATTAGAATGTCCTATCTTTGCTAGACTAAATTCAATACCTACTATTTCCATTTTCTGTGTCTTAATTTTTGTCTGTTGATCCATAAGCAATTTATTTGATACTTGAAATGAATTTGTGAATTAAATTTTACTTTCCCCAGATAGCTAACCAGTTGTCCTAGATAATGTTGATTTTTTGTTTGCTGTATCCTAATAATTTTTTAAAACTATCTAGTATATGTATCTGTATGGTCTTCAATTAATAAGTCAATTAGTTGATTGTAGATTTAAATGTTTTAATATGGTAGATCCAGTTCTTCCTCATTTTTTTCCATTTATTTTCGTATTTTCATTTATTTATTTTGCTAGACAAACTTGAGGCACATTCTGCCACATTACAAGAATAGATCTAAGTTTTGGGTGGAATTATGTAAACCTGTACGTTAACTGATATTTTTGTAATTTTTACACAGAATTAATATTATTTAAAGAGCCACTTACTAAACTTCCAGTGGCCAGTAGTTATAATCAAGGGATAAAGCTCATAAAAGATCCTTTTGGCATAAAATATTGTTTCATATTAAAAATAGTATATAATTTTCATGTCAAGCTGATTTTTATTAATATTTTGTTGACATTGTTTACACTAAAGTCACTTAGAATTTTTAAAGCCTGTTCTCCTAATATACCTTCAAGCTTTAAAATTACTTTATTTTTAGTTTTTCTGTAATAAGATGTACTATATTTATATTTAATTTTTACAACTCATTAGGTTGTAAAAATGCAAAATTCTCTTATGTATAAAATTTTTTCATATTTTAACATTTTTGACAAAACATTGCTGTATAATAATCTTAGGAAGTATCTAATATTATATTTAGTTTAGGAAGTATTTGGTTATATTTTAATATAAAATTAATACCATATATGCAACTCGAGAGTAATAGTCAAAACAATATTAACATTTTATTTTTTCTTTTCTTTTTTTTGTCTTAATTCACAGTAATGCGACTGACTAAGCCTACGTTATTCACCAATATTCCAGTAACATGTGAAGAGAAAGACTTACCCGGTATGGCACATAGTGTATTCTACTTGCACGTAGAGAACTGAGTTGAAACCTTGATTGCCTCTGTTACCTTGTAATAAGCCTAGCCTTGCCAGTTCTATGCTCTTTGCTGTATTCTTTGTTCCCTGTTTTTGTACCATGAGATGGTGGCCATCTCAGTAACAGGTTTTACTCATAATCTCTATTAAAATCCCATGGCAACAAGAGACTTTTGTTTTAGTTTTAATAATAATAATATATTCATAATCATGATATTGTAAAAATTACACTTATCTTCAAATATTCCATCAATGTATGAGTTAGCATTCATTTTATTTAAAATTATTGGTGCTTTCTATAGTTTATATAGCATGACCTATATTTTCCTTTGTTTTCTAAAGTTCATTCTCTGTGAAACCAGAATTCTTTGACGTGCACTACTTGCATTGAAGATTAGCTATTAGATTTTTTAAATATAACTTTTGTAAAGAGATCACTTTTTTAAACAGATCTCTTTCCTAGATATTTCTTTATTTATGTAATCTTATTTATAAGGAAGAGGTTAGAATTTTGTTTTTCTCTTTCAATAGGAGATCTCTTTAACCAGCTCATGAGAGATGATCCTTCAACTGTAAATGGTGCAGAAATTTTAATGTTGGGAGAAATGTTGACTTTACCACAGAATTTTGGGTAAGAATGACATAGTCATATAAATAAAAAATACAATAAAAATTAAATTAAAAAAACAAATGCAGCAATACTTTTAAAGTATTACAAATATAGTTTTCAAAAAATATGGGCTGGAAAAATGCTCATGATACATTTAAGTGCTAAAAAAAGCTTTATCAAAATTATACTATGTGATTCTGGTTTTTAAAAAGGCATAAGATATATATGGTTAAGAAAAATAAGATATACCAAAATATTAATAATGATTCCCCAGGTGATAAAATTTTAACTTTCTCCTTTAGATCTTGTCATACAGAGTTAAGCAAAAGTAAGTTTACAACTGTTTGTATGGAAAATAATAAACTAATTAATAAATAATAATACAGGAATAAACTTCGATTCACGTACTTACAAGTGTAAACCTGCTTTTGCCCCACCCTGTATTTTTTTAATTTAAATTATTTTATTGTTGTTCAGTTACAGTTGTCCGTATTTCCTCACCACCCCTTCCCCACACCCCCTCTAAACCCACCTCCCTCCCTTGCTTCCACCCTCCCCTACCACCCTGTATTTTTTAGTGCCCCTGGATTCCTTTTATTTATTTTAACTGATTCAGTGTAAATGTCTTTCAGAAGCAACACTTTTATTCAACTTCACACTCCTCCCACAACATAAGTTATAAGACTTGTTGACTAATTAGGAACTCTAAATTTTTTTATTCCTCCTCTTGCTCTTAGCTATTTTCTTACACTAGATGATTATTGAAGTAGATGCCCCTGGTTCCATTCTGTTTGCAAGTGAGAGAATTTGGCACCAAAAAGAATTTTTCAAGTTTTTTTGAAAGGTTTATAAAATGTGGTCACTGACTAGTATCTTGAAAACTTGGAAATATATTCATGTAAAAATACTTTATAAAATATATATATGAAGTAAAGCCACTAGTCAGTATTTTTATTAGACTAACAGGAAAACCAAATAAATTGATAAAAAGTACTCTGAGATCAGTTACTTGGGTCTTTTTTAGTCTCAAGTCATACATTATTTCAAAAATTGCCTTTTTCTGTCTTTTTCAGTAACAAATCTTAACACTCTTAACATGGACCTGATTTCAGTGACTTATTCCTAAGGAGACTGACAGTTTGTGCAGTAGTTGTCGGCCATGATATACAGGGTCCAGCACAAATAATGCCCCTTCTTTAGTACAAAATCTTTTTTTTTTTTTTTTTTTTAGATTTTTTATTTATTTATTTTTAGAGAGGGAAGGGAGAGGGAGAGAAAGAGAGAGAGAGAGAAACATCAATGTGCGGTTGCTGGGGGACATGGCCTGCAACCTAGGCATGTGCCCTGACTGGGAATCGAACCTGCGATGCCTGGTTCACAGCCCGCCTCAATCCACTGAGCTACGCCAGCCAGGGCTAGTACAAAATCTTTTATTATAAAATCATAAGCATGTAATTCTGTAACATAATATCACATTCAAGCACATTTTAGATGAAATGTTCAAATTAAACTATAAGTTATTACACCATATTACTTACCCTGCCAACCATACTCAAGCAGGTTTTACTGCTGCCGGACCCTGTATATCATGTTTTATAAATATTATTCCACTTATAAATGGAATCTAATGAACAAAATAAACAATGAGCAAAGTAGAACCAGAGACATACGAATATGGAACAGAGTGACAACTGTAACAGTGGAGGAGGGACACAGAGACTGATTGAAAGAAGGTGAAGGGATATCAAAGAACATACATGAATGACCCATGGACAGTGGTGTGGGGATTGACTATGGCAGTGGGGGGTAAGCTGAGTGGAGGGGGGCAAAGGGGAAAAATTGGGACAACTGTAATAGCATAAACAATAAAATACTTTTTTAAACAAATCAGTACTTTGAATTGCATTAATTAATGAAAAGAGTAGACTAGTGTAAACAAGGAATGTTGAAACTGTGTTTTACCTGATCTCGATCCTTTAATAAATTTTTCTCCATTTGAAGTTCTCAGTGGTGCTCAGTGGTGCACATAGGATATTTGTGATAGAATGGATTTCTACCTAAAATTTTATTTTATTTTGCAGGAACATATTTTTGGGAGAGACCTTTTCCAGTTATATCAGTGTTCATAATGACAGCAATCAAGTTGTAAAAGATATATTGATAAAAGTAAGTGGCATTTTTGTTTGGGATATATTTTTTTAAAACAACTTTTATGGTTTTGAAACTTAATTAAAATGCATGCTTGATACAAGACTTTTTGTCATTAACAACAAACAGTAATTGAACACCTACAGGTATAGGATAGCAAGCCAAGCACAGAATCATTTTTTATTATCCTCAGAGGTTGTGGATTCAGTCCCAGGTCGGGACATGTTTGAGAGGCAGCTGATTGATGTTTCTCACTCACATGGGTGTTTCTCTCCCTGTCTTTCTCCTTGTCTTCCTCTCTTTGTAAAAATAAAATTAAAAAAAAAAAAAAAAGACACTGGGCAATCGATAGAGACTTTTAAAGCAGGGGTATTCAGACTGTGTTGGTAGACCTAATTGTCTACCAACAAATATTGTATGGGATGCTTTGTAGGAAGGAAATAGACTAGTTAGAAGATTTTTGCAGTCATTTAAAAATTAAGAGATAAAATATGCTAACTCAGTTAAACAACCTGAAATTTATTTACATAGAGAAAGGGCATAAAGAAAGTAAAAATTACCTTGGCTGGTTTGGCTCAGTGGATTGAGCACCAGGTTGCAAACCCAAAGGGTCTCTAGTTCTATTCCCAGTCAGGGCACATGCCTGGGTTGCAGACTGGGTCACCAGTTGGGGACTGTGGGACAGGCAACCACAAGTTAGTGTCTCTCTTCCTTTCTTTCTCCCTCCCTTCCCCTTTCTCTAAAAATAAATAAACAAAATCTTTACAAAAAGAAAGAATGTAAAAATTTACTGTATGTGAGAAAGAGGTTTTTGTAAAAGCTGTCTTCAGGTGGTGCGTTTAGGTCACTAGAGCATTACCAAAATGGAAGTCCAATGAAGATGAGTTTGAAAATTATCAATTATTAGAATTGAAGAGGACCTCAGAGAACAAATATTCCAAATATCATATATGACCCAACTTCCAGAAATTGAATGCAAATCTTTACATACCATTGAATGCAAATTTTGTCATACTATTGATGGGGTTTCTGTCTTTCATTACATCAGGAGTTGGCAAACTACACAGTCTGTGGGCCAGATTTGGTCCATTGCCTGTTTTTATAAGACTTCTGAGCTAATAATGGTTTTTACATTTTCAAATGGTTGTAAAGAAACATCAGCTTACTTTGTGATGTGAAAATTATATGAAATTCAAATTTCAGTGTTCATGAATAAAAAGGTCTTGACACAGCCACATTCATGCTTTTCTGTATTATCTGTGGCAGATGTCAAGCTGCTACGACTAAGTTTTGTAGTTACGACAGAGACTGTGTGACATGCAAAGTCTAAATTATTTGCTGCCTGACCTTTTAAAGTTTGCCAACCTCTGCCTTAGATTATGAAAAGGTCTGACTTTCAGAACTTTGAGAGTGTATACCTTTTTCCTGGCGTACAGTTGCATTCAGTAAATGTTCATTTTATTTTTATAAGATGAGTAAGTCAACCAAGGCATATAATTTAAGATAAGTCAGTATTAAAAATAATAGTGTAGGATTCCTATTATAAAATATAAATTTATACTTTTTTTGATTTCATTTAGTATTTTGTAAAGGCTGTGGTGTTTGAAATAACAGTAGGAGCTAATATTGATCAAACAGTGCAATGCCTACCCAAGAGTCTTCTCAGTTTCAAATAGATATTTAGATGATGTACACATAAGCCATTTTTTATATCATAATCACTTTGATGATATAGGTAGCACAGCATGATATTGGCCTGTAATTTTCCTTTTCATGTTTTCTTTTATCAGTTTTTAGGTATCAATATTATGGTTGCTTAATAAAAGATTGAAGAAATTTCCCTTCATTTTCAGTGCTTTGGAGAAATATAGGGAGCATTTTGGACTGTCTGATCCTTAAAGAGCTTGTAGAATTCTCCTGTGTAATCAGTCATATGGGCTGGTACTGTTTTGTGGGGGAAGTTACTTGACAGCATTTTTCACTTTTGTCCTAAGGAGATTAATCTGTGTAAGCTTTCTTTCTCTAATGGTATAAATTTTATAAAACTGTTTTATTCTAGGAAGTGATCCCTTTTATGTAGATTTTCAGATTTATTTGTTATAGAGGTCTTCAAAGTAGTCTCTGAAAATTTCTTCTGTTTCAGTGTTATTTTCCCCTGGTCATTTCTTATTTTGCATATTTTTGCTTTCGTTTTCCCTTGATTTAGTTTAGCTAGCTCTTGGTTTGTATGTTGTTCTTTAAAAAAAAATAAATAAAACAGTACTTTATTACTTTAATGTTTTTCTGTCCTCTACCTCATTAATTTTTACTTTGAACTCTTTGTGTTTCTGATTATTCTTTTTCCACCTTTTTAGCTGGGGGTTTAATTTATTTTTATTTTTGTTGATGAAAGTGAATTTTCTTCTGATTCAGTGATTTAGGTATATCCTATAAATTGTGATATGTAGCATTTTCATTATGATTGCTTTTTAAAGAATTTTGTGATTTTTTTGTATTTCTTGTTCTACTAAAGAGTTGTTTAACAGGTTCTTTTCAGATAGAAAGGCCTTTTTTTCTTACTACTAATTTGTAGTTTTAATCAGACAATATTTTCTTATAATATTTCTATTGATAGAACTTACCAATATTTTCTTTGTGACCTAATATTAATTTTTAATGAATATTCCATGTGTACTAGAAAAGCAGGTATATTTTCTATTATCAGCTGTAAAGCTAGCATTGTACTGAATATATCCATAATATTTACCCTATCGATTGTTTTGTTATTCTTTTATATCTTTTTTGTCAATTTGATCTGTCTTGTATAGAGTGTGGGATATTTACCTTATTAGTATGCTTCTGTTTATAGCTCCTCCTATTTCTCACACTTTTTGCTTTATAAAGGCTGTACTGTTTGGTGTATGTATATTTATACTTGTTATGCTCCATTGGGAATTGTGGTTTTTAGCACTAACATGTCCTTCTTTGCTACATTTAATACTTTTTGGCTTAAATCATAACTGTGATATCTGTATCACATCCTCTTTTTCCATTTGCCTGGTTGCCTTTGTCCATCTCTGTGTTTTTAGCCTTGCTGTATCATTTGGTTTTTATTTATGTCTCTTTTATATGACATATAATTCGCTCTTTTAATAGATGAATTAAGTCCACTCATGTATATTGATATGTTTGATGTGCTTGGTTTCAACTATGTCATATTATTTTATATTTAAATATTAAGTGTATTATTTTATGTCTACTAGGTTTTTATCTCCACACAATGTGTTTTTATTGCTCATTTATTTTTTAAAAATTAAAAGAATTTTTTGGGGGTATTTAATGGTTTATATTTTTGTTCTAGTTTTTGCCTTTGTGGTTATGCCTTTTATAATGCTACTCCTTTACTTTTATTAATTAGCTGTTTACTGTAGAGTGTTTAGTCTTTAATAGCATTATTTAAATCATATCTATTGCTATACCACTTTCCTTTTTTCCTGTCTTATATCTTTCCATTTTTTATTTGCATATTGGTTGAATGAAGATTTCTCAAGTTTATAGCTTGAGATATACTGTGGAGTAATTTCTGAGTCCTTGAATGTTCAAAGTGTTTTTCAGTGCATGAAGGACATTTTGGCTAGATATAAAAATTCTTTGTTCCCTGTTTTATTCTTATTCTAGGGAATAAAACATAAGGGAATTTTATTTCCTTATGTTTTCTGAAAATGCCAAAATCGTTTGTTTACATTTTCTTTGTTTTCTGAAAATGCTCCTCATCTGTTACCTGGCTACGTGTTGTTTTGGGAAAGACTAATGCTAAATTCTCTTGCCTCGTAAGTTATTTGATAATTCTTTCTAGGGGCCCTGGGGATTTTTTTCTATAGATTTCAGAGTTGGTTTTGGATGTGATTTCCCCAATACCAAGTAGACCCTTTTAATTTATAATTAAAGGCCTTTTACTTCCATAAAGTTTTCATTGTTTATCACTTTACAGACTCTATCTATAAACTGGTTCTTTTTTGCTTGCTTTTCTTTAGTGCCACTTCATAAGTTTTCTTTCAAATCTGTGTCTCCATGGATGGCTTGTAATGTAGTGTTAATTTCTGTCTTTATTGTTTTGAGTTCAGTCAACATGTTTAATTATTTTTTAAATTTTTTTCTTAGTTGTGAAATTTCTGATTCAAGGTGGTTTTTCATAGGTCCAAATGTCTTGATTTTTTGAGGATATTTAATTTAGTTTGAGTATTGCATTACAGAATTTTTCTGTGCCACACTTGGTCTGGGGTGCCAGTTTTAATCAGTGAATTGTTTAAATTATCATTCAACCAATTGTTTAAATTCTTATCTTTTTTTTTTTTAGTATTTATGTATAGATGAATAATATTGGTGGCTTTGAATTCTCTGAAATGCCGTTTGGGTGTTTTGATACAGACAGGTCAAGAACAACCCCTACAGTAGTGTGAGTCTTCTGTATTTACTTTTGAATTTCCCCTATTACCTGGTTGATTTTATTATTTTTTATGTGTGTGTGTGTGTGTGTGAACCATTGCCATGGTTCTAGGCATAAGAGCTATCCAGAAAGATTTATAGAGAGAAGTATTGCTCTTCCTTCATCCTGCTTTTTGTTCCTGTTCCCCTAGTCTTTGGACCCATATCCATCTACACTGTATAGGTAACCAGTTTCATTTGGCTTTTTCTTACCACTTTCTTTCAAGGCTGATCTTCAGACAAGCTCTCAGCGTTTAAATCTTTCAGCCTCCAATGCTGCAGTGGCTGAACTTAAACCCGATTGTTGTATCGATGATGTTATACACCATGAAGTAAAGGAAATTGGAACACACATGTAAGGATTATTTATTCTAGTTTTAGAAGGCTTTTCTTTCTATATGCCTGTGTTTGAAACGGTTGCTTTATTTCTATTTATCTTTAAACCTAAGGCCTACTTCAGAAGGAATTTTATGTTTCATGTTTACCAGAAACAAACTTTATTTTTCTGTTTTATTTTTTGCCCAAGAAACAAGCTTTAAATAGAATATTTTGTATGTATTTGAATGTTAAACTTTATTTTTCTTTCAGTCTGAGAAGCAAATGTGAACATTTCAGCCATCTAATTTTCAACTTCTTCACTACCGTACCACCAAATCAATTCACAAGTTCTATTAGTTTTTATTACCTTTTATTATTATCATCTCCTCCTCTCCACTTGTGTCACCATTTTTGCTTATCTTCTTTGTCTTAAAGAATTACATAGTATGAAAGTATAAAATATTACCTATTACTTAATCAGTGCATTTTGAAGGCAAGCTTTGTTGTAGACATTTTAAAACATATATTCTGTGATCAAGAATGAGCTTTGGCATCCAGTTTTCAGGAGTTCAAATTTCAGCTTCATCGTTTATTAACTGTGTGATCTTGGGTAATTCACTTAACTGTTCAGTGACCTCTCACTACCCCTAGGAAATTCTGACTTTGCATGGGTTTTACAAAGCTCTCCACAGCCTACTCCACTTTTACCTTTTTTCACTCTTCTCTCACTCTCTACATTGCAGTCATACTGGACTTGTTTTCCTTCTGAACTCTGCGGCTTGAAGTGTATTCTTCCCTTACAAAGGGATGCCTGAGTCATTTTGTTTCGTTTCCTTTTACTTCTTATCTCATATTTGGCATTAACCTCCTCAGAGAGGCTTTCCTGACCTCCTAAACTCAATCAGTCACCCTTTTTGTTTATTCTATGGTACCCTCAACTTGTCATTTTTAATATGTCTTTTGTACTTAAATTACTTATTGAGTGCCTTCCATGCTCATTGACCTAGCAGAGAGCAGATGTCAAAATTTGTTGAAATTGAATTTATTGAAATATTAAATGTGTAAAATTAGCATTTTACAGAAAATGAAACTCTCATAGAATTAAACAGCTAGTAAAAAATGACATATAACTCAAATCTAAATATATCTTTGGGACCTGTATTAATACTACCTTGTTACACTGCTCCCTATAGTGAACAATTTGAGAGCTGGTATTGTGTTTTATTCAACACTACCTACCTAGCACCTGGATTAGTGCTAGGCATAAGTATAAAGGAGAAATTAAATTAGCTACAATGTCATCACCTAGTATAATCACTATTAAAATATTGGTATATTTTTTCTTTTCCTTTTATGTGCATATAGATAACAGGTGTGTATAAATAATTTAAATAATATTTTACAAAACTTTTAGCATTTCCCATGGTTTTATCTTCTTCATTTCACTGTGAATATTTTCCCACTTGAGTCAGTATTCTTTGAAACATTATTTTTTAAATGGTTTTATCTTACAAAAGTGAACCATGTACTTTATTTACTCTAATGTTGGACTTTATTTTCAGTTTTTCACTATTATAAGTAACACTATGATGAACCTTTTAATTAATTTTCCTGGTGATAGATTGCTTGAAGTGGGTTTATTATGGGGAAATATAAATACTTTTTAGGCTGTTTTTCTGCAGGATTGTTTTTTAAATTTTTTATAACCACTAGTAGTGTAAAGAGTTCAATTCTTTAAACCTTCACCAACCTTGATATCACTTATAAAGAATTTTTGCCAAATATTAAGACATGGACATATCTTATCTCATTATTTTAATTTGTTACGTGTGAGACTGAAGATTGTCACTTTTGTTAGCCAAGTACGGTATTACTATTTATCTACGCATTCCTTTCCTCATTGAGTGAGATAGGAATTTTGCATATTGACTTAAAAGAACTCTTTGTATGTTAAGAATCTAACCACTTTCCTTTTTTATCATTAGAAGTATTTTATCCCAGTTGTCTGCTTTTAAATTTTGTTTTAGTGTCTTTGATTTATTCAATTAAAAAATGTTCAAGCCCTGGCTGGCGTAGCTCAGTGGATTGAGCGCGGGCTGCGAACCAGGCATCGCAGGTTCGATTCCCAGTCAGGGCACATGCCTGGGTTGCAGGCCATGTCCCCCAGCAACCGCACATTGATGTTTCTCTCTCTCTCTCTCTCTCTCCCTCTCCCTTCCCTCTCTAAAAATTAATAAATAAAATCTTTAAAAAAAAATGTTCAAGAATCTTTATTTCCCATTGCATTTATATTACCAAGTCTTTCTCCATCCTAGAATTTTTTTAAAAAACTTGTATTGTTTTCATAAATTATATGAAGTTCCTTTTCACATTCAACTATTTGGTTATTATGGAATTTATTTTGGAATATATTCCACATTTTGAGGAAAAGTTACAGACTTTTGGCTCTAAAAAAATCTATCTCATTTTACTAATCAGAACTTTCTTATTCCTGTAATTATACTCATATCTGCTGGAACATTTTTTTCCTGCTCTAGGCTCATTTGACTACACTTTCATGTCATTGGTATAAATATTTTCCAGATTTGTAGGTAGGATTGACGTATGCTAGATATACCATTAAGAAACAAAATTGAAAATGATTCCAAATCATTAAGATATCTCTCTGTTTCAGCTTGGTGTGTGCAGTGAGTTATACAACTCAGGGCGGAGAAAAAATGTATTTTAGAAAATTCTTCAAATTTCAGGTATTGAATATAATAGTAATAAATGTTTTTAACATGCCTTTTTATTTTCCTGGAAGTTTAGTTACCACTATTTATCCACAGTGAAAACAGGCTCCAAGAGAAGCATACAGATGAATAATGTTGGACTTGTCCTATTGCTAGCAGTCTAAAGTTAGATGTAATTAAGTTAAATAAAAGCAGAAAAATTATCATTACCAGTGTAATATTTTTCTAATGAAACTTGAAGATTTTAACCCCCCAGACTTGATAAAGCAATGAAGAATCTACAAAAGGGATAAAAATGATTGTATAGTCCAGGAAAAAAAGTGTAAATTGTATCAGATTTCTAAGAAAATATTGAAATGAGAGATTATCGACTTGGACTGAGTACACCAAGCTTAATCAGGGACTCCATGAGTCACTGAAATTGTAGGTAGAATTTTGTATTTGTACACAATTTTCAAAGTCAGTGGTCAGAAATAGTTAATAGCCACTGGTT
Organism: Tonatia bakeri; assembly: GCA_004024845.1. Taxonomy (NCBI): domain Eukaryota; kingdom Metazoa; phylum Chordata; class Mammalia; order Chiroptera; family Phyllostomidae; genus Tonatia; species Tonatia bakeri. Next base: position 120,945 of record PVIA01003091.1, read on the forward strand.
TAACATATGTGTGTGTGTTAACTGGGAGACAAGACTACTATATATTTGTATATATGGTGCTATACATATATTTTTTATTCCTGTAAGTGAAATAAAAGAATTATTAATAGGAAACATTTTACTGTTGCTTTGCTACATTTTTCATTTGTTTAAGATTTTGCATGCTTTTGGAAAAAAGCTTCAATTATTTTGGTAAACCTTTTTTTAGTGACACATATAGAAAAATACTGAAATACCTTATTTTGCCATGTATAATGCACACTTTTTTGCCCAAATTTCTGAGAGAAAAATAAGGATGTGTGTTATACATGGGCAGTTCTAATTCCGTATCTATATAAATGTTTTTAATTCTTTTATTTATGATTATGCATGAAAAACATAACTCCAGAAAGCAATAACAATATCCATATGCGAAACAATAGCCTGAGATATGAAAGTTGGTTTTGTTTCTAAATATAAACATACATAAAATTAAATAAAAAATTAAAACGAAAGATTTTTTCCTGAAAGTTTGGGCTTAAAATGTGGGTGCATATTATACACAGGAGTGCATTATACACAACAAAATGTGGTATATCTGTTTAGTTAGTTAAATGTAATGAAGTAAAACCCAATACCTATCACCTAGTCAAGAAATTATGGTTGCCCCTTAAAAATGTGCGTTTAGAATTGTTTTGGGAGATTTTTGTTTTTGTAAAAGTATTCTATGCCTACTAGAAAGCTCTATTAAAATTAAAACTTGAAAATGATTTTGATATATTTAAGCCCTGCTATTTAAAACAAGCAAACAAAAGTAAATGGTCAAATCAGAAGACTGTTCTGATTGATATGCTTTATTCAACTAGGTTCTCAAACCACTGGATGTAAAAACCAAATTTTACAATGCAGAGGTAAGTGTCGAACACATAATGGGATTTCAGATAAAACATTAAGATATTATTTGACTAAAATTATGATGTATTACATTTCTTTTCATATCAAAGTAAATTGCTGATAATATTGTAAATTACTTGCAAAAAAAGAGCATAAAGTTAAAAGTGAATAATTTCATTGTAGATCTCTTTAATCTGACATGGAATCAGTGTGTCTTAATTTTTTTTGTCATTGTTAATTTTGTGAGGCTTTCACCCCTTTCATTAAATGACTGCCAATTTCTGTTTAATGGCTCTTGTCTCTGAAAACATCAGGAATCTGTTAGGTCTTTACAATGCGATTCTGATATTACTGAAATTGAAATAGTAGCTCTAACCCTGCAAAAAAGATTTAGTATTTGCATGGACAAATATTGATAAGGAGAGCTCAGCATATTCAAGTCTTTGCCCTGGGAAGTGAGTGTGCCAGGCAAAGTTAGGTTGCTGAGTTTGGAGAATGGCTTGGAACACTCCTTAGGAGAAAAAGTTTGGCAAAAATACAGAAAGAGTAACTTTTAGAATATAAAAGCTATACTCTATTCTAACAAAAAGAGATAAAATAGAATTTGCTATTGGAGAAAGGTTTTATTGCTTGAATTTTACAAAATTCTACTTTAATCATGTTCCTAGAGCTCCAGAAAAAGCAGATTTCCTGATGGGCCCATCACCCCCCAAATATCATGTGTTTCATACCACAGTGATCAGCTCTAAGATACTCAACTATAAAATTTTGAAATGAAAATTACATCTTTATTACTCCAGAACCAGATGATAATCAGAAATTTTCAGATTTGGTAGTTATTTTTACCATCATCATAAGAGTTTTTATTCAGGATAAAGTTTGTTCTACAGCTGGGCATACTAAGATGTCTCAGATGAAGAACCTGACCTACAGTAGAGACCTATGAGGAGAAAAGAAAAAAAGGCATAAAATAACAAAACTACCTACTGTAGTATAAAGTGAGTCTGGAACTCTGGGGGTGAGATTGTGGAGTAGTCTGAAGAAGCTTCATAGAAGAGGGTAGGGGAATTGTAACAGAGCCTGGAAGGAATGAATGCTGGAAATGTCATAGTGTCAGAGCATTGAAGGCATTCCACACAGAGTCACAAATGCATATAGGATATTGTAGTGAAAAGCATACATATTTGATGGGAGGATACAATGTCATCAAGGAGATTACTAGATGATTAAAGAGTTGACATTTCTTTTTGGAAGGAAGGGGAGTTGGGATACTACATTTGTTCCACATTTTTGTTATTAATAATGTACTTTTAATTAATTACAGTACAACTATTTAGCTTGGTGAATTTTATTTTCTGTTTGTTTATTTTTTAATCCTCACCCAAGGATTTTTTATTGATTTTAGAGAGCAAGAAAGAGGGGTCGAGAAAGACAGAGAGGCAGAGAAACGTGGATGTGAAAGAGAAACGTCAATTGGTTGCCTCCCATGCTGTCCTGACCAGGGATCAAACCATTAACCTAAGTATGAGCCCTCACTGGGTATCAAACCCACAACCTTTTGGTGTATGGGACAGTGCTCCAACCCACTGAGCCACCTGGCCAGGGCTAGCTTGATGAATTTTAAATAGCCTCATTAATTTATTACTTTGCTGAGACAGATTTCATTCATAGTTTGAGGGGTAATTGTTAACTATTCTGTTAGATATGTTAGAAAATTTAAAATAAATAGGGCTGTAGGTGGGACCTTTTTTCTATAAGTGACTCCTAAGAAAGAGCATGTTAAGATATTTTAGGTTTTCTTTGTTGCAAATGTGTTGGTTTATTTGGATACTTAACAAGTAGTTTTATAACACTGATATTCAGAGTGATTTGCAAATAGTTTTTTAAATTGCTAGTTAATCCATGAATAATATTATAAAGGTGACATACTCTTCAAAATGAAAGAAAGCCACAATTTCACCACACCTTATAGTAACTGATTTTTCTAATGAAAAATCCATACTCCATTTTCAGTCTTTGCTAATTTATATATAGTATTCTGTTTTTTAAAAAAGATTTTATTTATTTTTAGAGGGAGGGGAAGGGAAGGCGAGAGGGGGAGAAATATCAATGTGCAAGATAAACTTCGATCAGTTGCGTCTCACACACCCCTGACTCAGGTCCTGGCCCACAAACCAGGCTTTTGCCCTGACCAGGAACAAAACGGCAACCTTTTGGTTTGTGGGACAACACCCAATCCATGGAGCCACACCACTCAGGGCTATAATCTGTTTTTATAATCATAGTAACAGTTTTATTTGCTGCCTTTTTCAACTAACATATGTAGACACAAATTTTAACCTTTGCTAACAAACTTCAGCAATAAAAATTTTAGTAAAATTCTGAACTTTTGAAAAGACATCTCTTTAAAAATGAGAAACAAATAAATAAGATGAGGCAGATTCTACTGACCCCAAGAAGGAAGTTCAGGGACATTATAACAGTTAGTAAAACCAGAATAACAGTATGTTATATTTATTACTCTGTGTGATGGTCCTTATACAACTAAAATTGGCCCTACATTTGTTGCAGATACTTTTTTTTAAAGATTTTATTTATATAGTTTTAGAGAGAGGGGAAGGGAGGGAGAAAGACTGGGAGAGAAACATCAATGTGTGGTTGCCTCTTGCACGCCCCCTGCTGGAGGCCTGGCCTGCAACTCAGGCATGTGCCCTGACTGGGAATCAAACCTATGACCCTTTGGCTCCCAGGCCCTCGCTCAATCAACTGAGCTACACCAGCTAGGGCTATTGCAGATATTTTTATGTTGTTTCTAAGAATTCCAATAATATGTGAATCACCTAAAGAAAAAGTTATATGAGAAACTTTGTTGTAATCTTCTAAAACAGGAATGCCTAGCAAGATCAGTGGCATTAGATGCTAGGATTCAAATGTTTAGTTGCCTGTTGGGTACAGAGCTCCATGCCGGGTAATGAAAAGAAATATATATAAACTGAACATCCTTCCAATCCTTAAGGAACTTAGATCTAGTTGAGGGCATGGGCATGACATAACTACAATATAAGTGTCCCTCCCCCACTAGATCATGAAGTGTATTAATGCTCTGGGAAATATGATTTCCAGCTATGTAACAAAAGAAGGACATTTGAGTTGGCTCTTGATAAATAGGTAGCTTTGGAAATATATATGGAAAAGAAAAACTATGAAACCTATTAACAGGAATAGATGAAACTCTCAGTTGTCTGAGTCTAGTCCAGCATTCTCTGAAGTGTGACCCGTAGAATCTTAATCACACAAGATGCTCCTTGAAAAAAGGATTCCGTTATTAGATAAATGTAGGAGCTCTACAGTGTATGTATTCTGAATGTGGAGGACACTGTATCCATTTTAAGTAATCTGTGAAGGATTACAGTGTAGTAAAGAATTTATAGAACTAGAAAGACATGGATATATTTATACTGCCCAACATGTGCCCTTGAATATTCGCTTCTGTTTAAGTATTCACCTGTTGTGTTTGTCTCTGTTCATTTAACCTTCGCAGTTTCACCTTTTTAGAAAAATGATTTGTCATATTTCTTTATGTAGCATTCTGTTTACTTTCTTGTTTTACTAATGCTGTCATGTTTAGTAAATTAAAAAAAATGCAGAAATGCATTTTATTTTAAAGTTATTCTTTTTCTTTAACATTTAATTCTGATTTTTCTAATTTTTCTTTTTTTATTTTTCCATTAGAGTGACCTCAGTTCTGTGGTAATTTGATTTTTATTATAAATTTATATGCTTATCTTACTCACCACTTTTTGACTCTCTAATTAATATCTCTTTGCAAAACATAGTGGAAAAACAAAGTTAGTGTGAATACCACATATTTGACTTCAAAAAGATGTGTATAATTTTTTGCACTTTTAACATTTGTGTTGATTGTCTTATTCTGTGAGAAAAATAGATCAGAGATCAAATTGTCATATTGAAACAATTATATTCTCTTTTTTAGTGATTTTCCGTTAGGTGTTTTTTAAAAGAGACATGTTAACTTTGCTTAAAATAGCCTTGGGATTTTCAACATCTTACTGTAAAATACCCTACTAATACCTCAATTCTTTAAGTAAAGTATCCAGTTGAAATTTTATCTTCAATTGCACAGTGGTTTTAGTTTTAAGCCTGGGTCAAGTAAAGATGGCCCTTTGACAGTAGGAAACAGAAGAAAATCAAATTTTTCAAGTTGGCTAAAATCATATATTCAAATTTCTATTTAATATGAGCAGTATTTGCTTATACAATGTTATATTACATACATAATAACTACATCACTGCCTTAGCTCTGGATGCTTAATTTTTCAAATGTTAAATTATTTTATACTAACTATTCAAACTAACTTAATTTTCCATTATGCTACCTGTTTTTCTTTCATTTTCTCTAAACTCTTCCTAATTTATGCAGAAAATTGCATTTTTAAAATTGAAATGTGGGTCTATGGTTATTTTTAAAGCAATGGATTGATGGGATATATTTAGGGTTTGTTTGTTTGTTTTTTTTTTTAAGAAAAAGCACAATAATGCCTTTAAATGATATATTATTTTAAACTGATACATCATTGTATTCCTATTTTCATTTGAGCACATGTACCAAGAACTAAATAACCTGTTATATTTTAAATAATGATACATTAGAAAATAACCTTATCGTTATATTTGCAAACAATTTACATTTTCTGGATTTCATTTTTAAAAAGCTTGTAAGTGCCAAATTATTTTGCTCATAGTTTATTTTGTTTTATACATATAACCTATACATATATAACTATAAAACTTTGAACAAATTAATTCTTGAATATCTTTAGTATATTGTGTTTTATGTTTATAAAACACATCTGTTATTCTTCAGTTACACACAGAAACACAAAATAACTAAAGTTATAAAAAGAAAGATGTTTAACATAATCAGGGAATAAAAATTTTTTTATAAAAATACTTATTTAAATTTCCCATTGATTAAAATGCTACTGAATAGCATCATTTTTCAAATTGTCACTGAGATTGCAAAATGTCTTCTATTTAAAAGTTCTAAAATTGTGAGGTATAAATCACATATTTTTTAGCCCTAAATATATATTTTAAATGAACCAAGATATTACTGATGGCCACTAACAAATTGCTTTAATTAAGGTTAAATCCTATAAGGCTATATAAAAGATATTATTTACTGTACTAGTGGTCTCTATGCTATCTAAAAATTGAAGTAATATAATATAGAGGTGATATTATGCTCAAATGTTGTGATGAGACCTACTTAACATATCACTGAAATGATAGGCGCACAAGTATGTTACTCATACTAAATTTTATTTAACATTTTAATGACTTATAATGGATTTTAGGGCATTTGTAAATGAAATTCCAGTTAAATAATTTTATCTTAATACAAAAATATTATAGTTATCCTCCATCCATTGTTTGATAAGTTATCAGTTGACTAACACTTGACTTTGCCCCTGTTAATTATGTTAGGGTAAAGATTTCTCTTCTTGCATTAATTATGATAACTTTGATTTACAGGCATGAACTAATCACATGTGTGGTTAATATTTTTCTTCATATAGATCAGATATTTTTGTTGAGGTTAATATTTTAAATACCATCACACTTTGGTGGATATTTTTTTTTATATCCTCAGACCGATGAAGTGTTTCTCGAAGCCCAGATTCAGAATATTACAACCTCACCCATGTTTATGGAGAAAGTTTCATTGGAGCCATCTATAATGTACAATGTAGCAGAATTAAATTCAGTCAGCCAAGCTGGAGAATGGTAAATATGAACTATGAAATGCTCTTAACTTTGAAAAGGTATAAACTTTTCTAACATTTTTTACTTTAGGATGATTTTTTTAAGTTTTTATTTTATAAAAGTTTTTATTTTATTTTTTAAAGACTTTATTTATTTATCTTTAGAGAGAGGAGAGAGGGAGAAGGGAGGGAGAGAAACATCAATTGGTTGTCTCCCACACATGTCCTAACCAGGCATCAAACCTGCAACCCAGACATGTGTCCTGACTAGGAATCAAACTGGCAACTTTTTGCTTTGCAGAATGACACCTAGCCAACTGAGCCACACTGCTCAGGGCTCTTGGGTGATTTTTATTTTTTTAATAGGCTTTTATGTTTTAGAGAAGTTTTATTTTCATAGGAAAATTGGTTCAAAAGTACAGTTTGCCCCTCCCCACTCACAGTGTCCTATTATTTACATGTTGTTTTCATGTGGAACATTTATTACAATTGATGAACCAGTATTGATACTTATAATTAACTAAAATCCATGAGGGCTCAATTTTTGTGTTGTACAGCCTATGGATTTTGACAAATGTACAAATGTACATTTGACAAATGGTGGATAACAAGTATCCACCATTATTATATTACTCAAAATAGTTTCACTGCCCTAATAAAGATCTTAGTTGTTTGCATTTTATGTTTTACTATTTGAAGGACTTGTTCTTTTCATTTTCATAATAATTCAGTGAAGATAATATAGAACCTTTCATCTTATCCTGCAAATGATAAAACTGAGGCATAGGATGGAATAATGGAGAAATTAGAAAGGCTAAGGATGAAGGTGAGCTTTAAGAAGAAATACTCTGTCGTGATCAAAAGGAGTTTTGATTTATATAGCATTTTTTTAGTTAATTGATACATACCCACTATTATGTGTAATATATTACATTCTACCGTAAAGAACCTCAAGATTTTCCATACCAACTGAAAAACATTAAAGAAAAATAAATTTCCTCAGTACAAATCCTTTTCATTTGTGTTGAAACAACTGACTTGTTCTGTTCTAGATCTTTGGATGGTAAATCATTCAGTTCCTATCAAAAGGAAAAATCACAGGATTTTTCTTTTAAAAGATGCTAGAGAATTCTCCGTCTCTTGTCTCCACCCCTCTCAGTGTAACTACATTTGGGTCAAGAACATATTTGCAGCCAATGGATACACGCCAGTACTTGTACTGCCTAAAGCCCAAGAAGGAGTTTGCAGAAAAAGCAGGCATCATTAAGGGAGTAACAGTAATTGGAAAATTGGATATAGTTTGGAAAACCAATCTAGGTGAAAGGGGAAGATTACAGACCAGCCAACTTCAAAGAATGGTAAGTCTGGAAAAAAAAAGTTCAGTGGGGCTTTTGGTATGGAGGCTGCAGGTAGATAGAACAGCTTAAATTTTCCTAGGTCTATCACTAAAAAGCAGAGCACTGTAAAAGGCATTAATATTATTAGAGAATGAGAGATAAAAGACTAATAATTTCACTGTTCTGTAGGTAGAAAATTGGTATAGAGATGAATGAAAAATGTTCAAATGTCTATTTATCCTTGATACAAGATTTTTTACTTTATCAAACATCAATTAAAAATAACTGCTTATCAGTTAATTGTTCCATCCTATGATAATTCATCCTCTGTTTATTTAACTTCTACTGTATTAAAATTTTCTTTTTTGCAATGTCCTGAAACTCTTACTACAGTTACCTACTCAGTTCATATCTTTTTTTAAGCTGTTTTAAATTTTGAGTCATCTGAAACTCAGAAGATGAGTCCCTCTAAAGTTACCTTGTAAACATTGGTTGGACATTTTACCTCATTTCTACTCTGAGAGTGATGATAGCTACCAGTCTTCTTTTTCTTGTGCTGGTTAGAATGTGCTACAGAATCCTCCCTTTGTGCTGAATATTACCTGTTCTGATATATTCTAAAATTTACTTTTATTTTACTGTTTGAGGTAATAATTTGAAAAAAATGTCACTGGACCTATTTTTAATATAGCAACTAGCTGTCATCTTGCCATGCCTTGTTCCAGGCTGTGATGTTTCTGTGGTCCTCTCTGCCTACATGTCTTGAGAAAGACATGATTTTCTTCCTGGGTCATTTCAGTGTGGTCATCCTCTTCCTGTTTAGGCAGTAATCTTACCTATGTGTATGTATAAGGTACAGTATCTTTGGAAAGCATCCCTTTAAGATCAGACCTCCTGAAATTTCTTTACTATTTACCTATGAGATTTATAGACCTATAGTCCTAATGAAGCTCCTTAGAAGAGACTCATTATGAGACTCATTATAAGATTTATTATAATGATATTTCATTATAACTCTACTGAACGTGGAGTAATTACAGCAAAACAACCAGGGTCTATAGTGCTGTTCTACAGGTAGTAGCAGCAAAAGAAGTTAGAAAGAAGAAAATGACTGAAAAATATTTTCTTAGGACATCAGCCCGGAGACTCAACCACTGTTGAGTGCATGTCCTGCTGTGGTACCTTAATTATAATGGAAAGGTTTTGTAATACATGTATTTTAACTGTTTTGCTTTTGCTTTTGCTTTTAGGCTCCAGGTTATGGAGATGTTAGGTTGTCTTTGGAGGCAATTCCAGATACTGTAAACCTAGAAGAACCTTTTCATATTACCTGTAAAATAACAAACTGCAGGTAATGCCAATGTTTGTGGATGGATGTCCTTTCCTCCTCACCCACCTAAAAGAGAAATTTTGTATTTTTTTTTATTTTTCAACTGCAGTTTACTTTCAATGTTATTTCATATTGGTTTCAGCTATACAACATAGTGGTTAGACAATCATACTTTACAAAGTGTTTCGCCCAATACTTCCAGTACCCACTTGGCACCATACATAGTTTATTACAGTATTATTCACTATATTCCTTATGCTATACTTTATATCCCCATGACTGTTTTGTAACTACCAATTTGTACTTGTGAATCCTAAGAGAGAATTTTTAAATCTTTTACCTATGCTGTCTTCTCTTGAGTTACCTCTTGACATAAAGCCTTCTCTGATGTTGATATTGACTACTGCCAAGTTCTTTGATAGCTGCATAGTTGAGGTCCTACTGCATTAGGCAGTTTGCGTATTTGGTTACATTTATGCAGTATACCCTGTGAGGTAGGTATTAATTATTCACATTCTGTGCAAGAGAAAGCCAACTCAGAGGCTGAGTGACTTATTTAAGCTCATAGAGCTAGAAAAAAGGAGTCAGAATTTAAACTGGATGTGTTTGACTAAAAGTCCATTTTCTTTTCATTGTTTATACTTCCCTCCCTCTTCAGATTACTAAAGCATGAGATAGTAAGCTTTTATGGAATAATACAATATAGATTTAATGTAATAAGGTAGATTTTTCTGAGCCATATTTATACCTGGGGCTATATCTTTAGTATTAAGAAAGTAAAAATAGGTTATCAATTTAATATAAGGGATAACAACAGATTGGAAAACAGGACTTTGAAAATACAGAGAGAGTATTATCTAGTTATTAGGAAGCAGAGCACAGAACTTTCCAGACAACACGTAGGATTAAATCCCAGCCCTGTCACTTTTGCTACTCCTACTGTTATTTACTACTTGGTATGTTGCAGTGATGGATCCTAACCCCCACTGTCTAAATGTATAATCCTTTTTAATTCCATATCCATTTCAACCTTACAATGTTAGAGGGGGAAAGAAATAGTCATGCTTCAAAATTATAAAAATAATCTGCTTCCATTATGAAGTTACCTAGACCATCCCATACCCAGTTAATCATCCCCTTCTCTGTCATAGCAAATTTTAACATAGTCTTTTAGTAACAATCATATATTGCTACAATTATTAGTCTCTTCCTCACTAGATTGTGAATTGTTCAAGAGAAGGGACCATGTCTTGCCCAGTATTGTGAGTGCAGTGCTTGCCACATCAGAGCAGCTCAGCAGACACCACACACAGGGCAAACACCCTGTGCATGGACGGTGTGCTTTTGGATTTTTGTTTCTTCTGAGTTTTTGGAGGTATAGCAAATCTGTTATTGACCAAATGAAAAAGTGCCATCAAACATTTTTTTAAAAATTCAGTTTCTTTTTGGTGTTCACTTTAACTTTTGGTGATTCAAATTAGTTTTTTTCTAAAAAGCACTTGTTTCTTAGATCTTTAGTTCTCTCATCTATAAAAATGGGATTTACTCCCCTGCACACTCCCCAACTTACACACATGGACACATAAAACATACTGGATTTTTGTGAAATTAAGTAAGAGAATCCATGTATTGCATCTAACCTGGTCTATGGCACTTAGTAGGCATTTCAAGTGTTTGTTTAGGAGACAGAGACATGTAACAGCTAATTATCACTAAATCATTATGTCTAAAAATCAATGTTAAAATTTAAATAAGTATGTTAAAATATGGAACCAACTATGAGAAAAAAAAGAATATTTTAAAGTAGTCATGAGTGGTGGTAGAGCAGGAGACTATTTTTCATTGTGAGTCTTTTTTTTTTAAGAATTCATACTTTGAAAGTTGTTTTAAAATGTTTAAGCTGAATTGGTAATATCAATTATAAGCAGAAGCATGCTTTTTATGTTAACAAAGAACAAACCTGAATAAGTATTTCTTATAAATCCTGTCATTTTTTGTGTTATCTGCATGGTAAAGAAACATAGATTAAATAGGAAAAACCCTGGGTCAGACTCAAGTTTGCTTTCTCTTTCTTGTGGAGGACCTAACAGAAATAGGAAAGATGCATAGCAACAAGATTAGACACAGCTGTCCGGAAGTCTCTCAGAGAAATGACAAAGCCTTAACAGATCAGCGGCAGGGAGCCAAGTGTTTAATAACAGGACCACAAGGCCAACACCCAGACAGGCAAATTAGTCTCAGTGCCACTCTTAACCCTTGAAGATGCCATCTTCATTTTCCTGCTTACATCTTAAGTGAAACAAAAATGATATATTTTAAATAACACTGCAGTAAACATAACAGGTGCATATATTCTTTTGAATTAGTGTTTCAGGTTTCCTCAGGTATATCCCCAGAAGTGGAATCACTGGGTTATAAGGCAGTTCCATGTTTAATTTTTTGAGTAAACTCCATTCTGCTTTCCACAGTGGCTGCACCAGACTACATTCCCACCAGTAGGCACAAGGGTTCCCTTTTCTCCACATGCTCCCCAACACTTACTGTTTGTTGATTTATTGATGATCCATTCTGACAGGTGTGAGATGAATACCTCATTGTGGTTTTAATTTGCATTTCTCTGATGATTAGTGGTGTTGAGTATCTTTTCATATGTCTATGGGCCGTATGTACGTCTTTTTTGGGGAAGTGTCTATTCATGTCCTTTGCTCATTTTTTAATTGGATCTTTTTGATGTTGAGTTTTATGAGTTCTTTATAGATATACAACTCAACCATAAAAAAGGAAGTCTTACCTTTTGTGACAGCATGGATGGACCTGGAGAGTATTATGCTAAGCGAAATATTAGAGAGTATTATGCTAATAGAGAAAGACAAGTTATATAATTTCACTCATATGTGGAATCTAATGAACAAAATAGGCTAACAAAATAGAAACAGACTCATAGATAGAGAACAGACTGACAGCTGTCAGAGGGGAGGGTGAGTTGCAGAGCTAGGTGACAAAGGTGAAGGGATTAAAAACAATTCATAGACACAGACAACAGTATGGTGATTCCCAGAGGGAAAGGGGATGGGAGGAGGTAGAAGAAGGTAAAAGGGGGATAAATAGTGATGGAAGGAGACTTGGGGTGGCAAATGATGCAATATACTGATGATTTGTAGAATTGTGCACCTGAAACCTACATAATTTTATTAACCAATGTCACCCCAGTAAATTAATTTTTTTTCAACAATGTATTTTAATTTTTGTTTCTGGTTTTTAATTCTCCTGCACACTCAGAAGACAAATTCACTTGCAGTAATGCAAGAATATCCCATACCTCTTGTGAAAGAAACGAGGTTTATTCTTATGTTTCTGATTTCCCCAGCAGTGAAAGGACTATGGACCTGGTTTTGGAAATGTGCAATACCAATTCTATCCACTGGTGCGGCATTTCAGGAAGACAGCTTGGAAAGCTACATCCAAGTTCCTCTCTCTGTCTTGCCCTTACTCTATTGTCTTCAGTACAGGGACTGCAGGTATGTTGTTTTCAGTAGTTTCAGTATTTGGGGGCTATTAACCCATAGTCATGTACTGCATCCATATTTTCTTTAGTAATGACCATTCAATGAAAACTTAGGCCTATATCTTTCTCTCAATAGAGTGTCTCCGGCTTAAGATTGACAGACACGTTTTTAAAGAGAACATATGAATATGATGACATCGCACAAGTCTGTGTGGTATCTTCGGCCATTAAAGTGGAAAGCTGAAGAAATTTCCAATGTTATGCTTTTCATTCAGTTTCACAAAACTTTCTGTATTTTAGTCACCTTTGTAAAATGATCAAGTAAAAATAAGTATATGTTAAATTTCTTTCCTGTATAATAGTTAAAATATTAAATGTTTGTTTTGAAAAGACCACCTACTGATTTTATCTTGTATTATTCTAAAGGAACATTTGTACATTTTCTACATATATCGTATTTGTTTCATTTAAATGAGCATTGGACTTTGTTCTATAAAAACTCTATCCTTGGCCAGTGTGGCTAAGTTCGTTGGAGAATTGTCCCATAATGGAAAAGTTGAGGGTTCGATTCCCAGTCAGGGCATGTTCCTGAATTGTGGGTTCAATTCCAGGTCAAGGGGCAGGGTGCAAATGATCCCCCCTCCAGGCATGTATTGTAGGCAACCAGTTAATGCTTTTCTCTCTCATATCCATGTTCCTCTCTCTCTAGAAGCAATGAAAAAATGTCCTCGGGTGAGGGTTTTTTAAAAATTTAAAAAATAATAAACTCAATATATTTGAGGCCTTTTGTCCTTAGCAAGCATCTAGACCAGAGGTCAGCAAAATGTTTATGTAGAGGGCCTGATACTAAATATTTTAGGCTTTGCAGGCCTTGTGGTTCCTATTGAAAATACTCCACCCTGCTGTTGTAATGCCAGATAAGCCAGCAGGCAAAAAGAGCACATTGGTGTTTACAAAAATAGGCGGCTGGCCTGCAGGCGGTAGTTTGCTGACCTTGATCTAGAAGATAGAGTTGTTTTTAAATCCTGAGCATTCTTATAATACTTGAGTTGTTTCTTAAATCTTGAGAATTCTTATAATACTTTATTTAGAAATATTTCAGTTAACCCCAGTTCTTTTCCTAGCTCCTCAGTCAACAGAAAAAGTTGTTTAAAAGAAGTGGGAGGGATGATCCTTGAGTAACATCATATTTGCTAAAACAGTATGAATTTTTCCACTTGTTTTCAAAATTATCGTATTGGTGTGTATCTGTGTTTGTGTGTGAATACAAATCTGCATGTCTGTTTTAGTTACTAACGGCAGATCAGAATTGGTTTTATTTCTTAGATTGTTGATTACTCTGTTAACTTTTAACTAAGAAGCCTGATACTTTTCTAAGTCCAAAAGACCTGTTTTTTTTTTTTTGCCATTAAAAAAAAATAAACCACTTATTTTCATAGGTATCTTTAAAGGATTTTCAGTTTCTGATACTTGATTTTGAATCCTAAATCATGTACTAATATTATAAAACTTTGTATATCTGCATGTAATCATACTTATGCCATGAACAAAACAGTGAAAAAGTTAAGATTGTAAACAACTTTGCAACATGAGTATAATAAAAGTTTCAATATTTTGTCAGGAAAGAAAGGGATTATCCTGTTAAATGAAAACTTATTTTGGTAAGTTGAAATATAAAGATGTATATATAATTGCTTACATATAAAAGTACATTAAGTCAAATACAAAAATTGGGTTTTTTTCAAGTGCATAATTATTTATTGCCATGACAAATTGGTCCAAAATGAAGGCTATATTCAGAGTGAGATTTGGAGTAATAATTAATGAAATGTCTTTGCAAAATAAAGTGCAAGCAGTGTAAAACGTCTGCCTTCCAGTCAGTAATATTGATTAAATGATGATAAGACTTTATAGCCACTGCACTGGATACTTCCATCATTTCTGGAGCATCTTCTCATGACTGAACCTTCTATTTCACTCTGTTTCAAATTTAAAAAGTAACATATGGTCACTTGGAATCTGTTATATAATTTGATTTAATTACAAAGTCTCTTTTTATAAGCAATAACCTAGACACACATTGTTCATTCTTCAAATTAAGGTTAGATCATCTCATTTTAGAAAGGATCTGTTTAAACAATAATTACAAAAATTATATAAACAATTTGGTACATTAAATGACAATGTCATTTGCATAAAAAAGACATTTTAAGTTTACATAGCATTATAATAGCTACAGCTACTATACTACAATGAAATGTGGTTAATGGAAGTTGGTCATTCCTAAACAGAATAAAGTTTACTGCCCTGTTTTTGACAAGAATAATATTTGGGGTATTTCTTACAATTTCGAAATAGCACAATCCAGTGACACAAAACTTTCTTGAAATGCAGTGATTCCAAAATGATGAAAGTACTTCAGCAAAAATGGCTGAAATTGAATGAAATCCAGGTGAGTGGACATATTTCAACTGAATTTGTGTACAAAGTGGATACCTTTACTACAGATATTAGCAAATCAAGACATTGTTTTAAAGGATTTTGCTTATAATGTCTTTGTCTGATTCTGGCATCAGAGTAATAGGCATATAAAATGTGTTGTGAAGCATTTCCTCCTCTCCTATTTCCAGTAAGGTTATTTCTCCCTTAATTTCTTTTGGAAGAAGTTCCCATTGAAATAGTTTGGGATTGTATGTGGCTTTCTTTTCTGGAGGATATCTGTTTCTTCAGTGAGCTGTAGTACTTTGTATCTTACAAGGAATTTGACTGTTTCATTTAAGTTAATATTGTTGAATATATGGACCTAGGATTGGCTCTAGTAGTTTCTAATGATCCTTTCATGTCTGCAGGGTGTGCATTGATATCCCCTCCTTTACTTCTAATACTGTTAATTTGTATTTTCTCTCTTTTCCTCATCAGTGAGCTAGAGGCTTACCAATTTATCAGTCTGAACACATTTTCAATGCGTTCAATAACTCAAGATAAGTTATGCTAGAAACTTTTTCTTAACATTGAGCAAGAGGGACTAATTTTTAAGGATCAACTTTGCTCTTTTCATGAACGTCATCACTTTCATGTAATTAGTACTTCATTTTGTAAAGCACTTGAATACTAGGAGCTGAATTTATGAAAAATTAAGGTGGTTTAGATGAAACATAGAGATTTAATTCAGAGATGCTAAGACTTAAGTCCTGCTCTTCTCTGGCCAGAATTACAGGTTTATCGAGGTCTTTATTTTAGCCTAAGCCCAAGGGGCTTAGAGGTATTTGCTGGTCTATTTAAAATAGTGCTTCCTGGGTCTTATTTACTTAATAAAAATTGAAAGTGTAGTCCTGAACCTGTATTTTCAAAAAAAGCCAAGCAACTCTTACGGTGAAAGTATAGAGCCACTGACTGGTCTAAACTCACAAAGGAAAAGTTGGTTTTTAAATTTAAAGATATCAGGTAGTCTTCTGAGTCTTTTGAAAATAGTTCTAATAAGGTCCTGATCATTATCAGTATTACTAACTTAATATTACTTTTTCAGTTTTTTCTCATAATACTTGTGAAATCATTACATGTCTGCCCAGTGTTACCTATTTCATAATTAACAAACCAAAGGAATTCCAGTTAGAACAGTCTTGTCCATCACTATAGCCAAAGCCATGCCACTAATACCTAACAGTGCCACTTCTCTCCACTAACATGTGTTCTAACTTCAGTATAATAGTTTAAATCCCCTGTTATGTTTAAGTTGCATCAAATTAAGTTAAGCATAAAAGCAACATGCCAAACCGAAGCACAGCAGAGGAGCACATGAACAAGCCTTGTTAATGACAGATGCTTTTTGTAATGCATCAGATAATTACTTGAGTTTTTAAAAAATAGTTGGTAATGAGCACATAATCAAACACCACTTAGAAAATCCTTAGGAGCCAAGTCATTGGCTTATTTAAATGTAGGTATATTTATTTGAGAGTTTCCATGGTAAGGTCACCACCAGGGAAGTTGTGCTAGTTAAATCTGAATAGTTATGTAACTGACCTAACCAGTACCATTAGGGATATCTAAATGTATTTTATTATGTACTTGGCATAATTGGCCATGCTAATGTTATAAATACCAAACTGCGGGCAAGATTAGTTAAGAACTAGGCAAAAACCTGAGCATCCTACCTACCTTCACTTTCTATACATTCACAGCATCCATTCTTTCTTTTCAAAACAACAATCCTTCCACCAAATTCTTCTTTCTACCAGCTCTAAGATTTTCTGCTGCCTATTAGAACAAGCAGCATCAAAGATAATACTGGCCCCTATGATATATATTCATTACTGGTAACACTATCAAGACTAAACCTAGATAACAAACTTCTCCTGTCCAGACATGCTGTTCACTGGCACCTACATTTATTTCTCCTAACCCAGCATGAGAAACCTTTCCTTTTAGTGACCTTCCCTTTTAAATAGTTTGCTAAAGGGAATTTGGAGCCAGAGGTCTCACCAATAAACGGCCTTACTGGTCAATAAATATACTCTGCTATTAAGTCTAGTATACAAATACGATGATGAAGATTTGAAAATGGAACCCTGCCTGGTGCTGTATTGGCCCCTAACAAGGCTACTGACCATTTGTTTACAAAGGAGTCATTATGTTCAACTCTGGGAAACCTATTGTCTAGGCAGATTTATTCTGTAGGTATATTTGTTTTTTGGCCACTATCTACAGCAAACACTTCAGAGCCATAACCGTTTGCATCCTAGAGTCCCTGGTCAAGTCAGGAATGGTCTTCAGTGCTGCTGCTGAATGATCTGCTCCGGATGTGATTTCTTAGTTGCTCTATAAGTTCAGGATTCTGTTGCTGTATCTGTTGAGCAAACTGTTGTCCTCTGTAAGTGAAGAGACAAAGTGCTATGCATTAGGGAACTCACAGTTACACAATACCCATAAAAAAGGACTGCAGAGAATGTGGTACTACCCAAAGGGAACTACTTCTAGAAAAGGATCTGCAAGTTTACCGATACCTCCACAAGCAGCATTATAAGACATTGTCCTTACTGAGAAACAAAACACCAAGCTAAAAAGTTTCTGAATTGAGTGAAATCCGCCCCCTTTAGTACTCAACCATGAATAAACAAAGGGCTCAAAAGTGTATGCTTTGATTATATATGCTCAAACATAATGCAAGGTATTTGCTCTTGTAGTGAAGTCTTAATAGTCTCCCCTATGACAGATGTTACACCCACTTGGGGGTTCATATAGAAGTCACAGAACAGAATGAATTTTTAAAAGGGCAAAGAAATTTAATACAAATGCCTGATCTGTGACTGTTACAGACTGCTATAATGCCACTTAAAGATCACTCTAAAGATGCAATATTGCAAATGGGGTCACATGGTCAAGATCACAAACAGCAAATGATGCTTGTGGCTTCAGATAAAATTTTCAGTGACAGCATCACACAGATTGAAAAAGCAGTATATCTTAAGCACCTGGTTGGAAGTGAAAGCACTGAGACAATGCAAGGAGTTCCTTTAGTGATAACATGCACTGGGAAGTTTGAGTAAAACCATTTCCTAAACTGTTTGAACACTGGTATATGTAATGTATGATTTTAAAATATATACGAGTACCTGAATTAATGCATACTTTAAGTAGCTACTTGACCTCATTCTCCATCCCTGAGTAGCTATTCAAATCTGCTGAAAAACTTTTTCTTGAATCCCAGTCTGGAGTCCTGCCCTTCAGTCTGAAAATCCCAACTTCAGAACTCCTTTTAAATTTAGCAATTATTGAGGCCACTGATACTAACAGTAAGTGATACAAATTTAAAAAGAAAGCCCTGGCCCCTTCACTTTAGATACAAACTGTAAAACATCAAATAACTTCTTTTTTAACCTATTTCTGTTTTAACTAGAGACATACCGTAAAACAAACACTTTTTTTACTGTTTCAATTTTAAGTAACACTTACGCTTGGATGAGGCTGGACAGGTCAGTTAGGCCCCCGACTCCAGCAGCAGGTCCCCCAATGGCATTTGTCATCATTCCTGACATTCTAGAGTAGGCAATATAGTCTTATTAATGAGGAGGACACTGGCCAAGGAAAACTGAAATATACCTGCATGATTAAGAAGGTGAGGCTAAATGTGTGTGACTTGAAGTGCCAATCAACTGGCATCGGGGGAGTTTTATCATTTTGGAGCTGATGTGCTCAAATCAGGAACTGGCAAGTGGAAAGGGGAAAATGTAATAATGCTCTTTCTATATACTTACAGTTGTTGAACTTGAGGATTCTGCATTAAACTTGCTGCCTGGAATTGAAAAACGGCATCTCCCATTAAAGGTAGTTAATATTTAGGGATCTTTAACAAAGCTTAAAAAAAAACAACAAAAACAAATGGAAGCTAAACCATATGTGTACTAACATTCGGTAGAGTTTTAGTGCGCTATATGAAGTGAATGAGAATATAGAAAAGAGGTAGTAGAAAAAACAGGATTTAAAATACGTTGTAAGGATAGGGAGATTATAAACAACATGATAAACTAAGGATATTGATAGCAGTGTACTTATTACTACTGATCAGACATATATATTGCCAAGTGGAGAAACAGAAACTTTGAAAGTATAAGGAATCTCCTACACTTCAGAGTCCATTCCAAAAGAGTACTCTTAAGAGATGTGACCTGGTTTCATGGGGCTTAGTAGTTTCAATTTTTGCCATGCCTAAGTGGGAAGGGCACACATGCACTTTTAAAACTTTCCATTTCGAAAGCATAAACATACTTTCCTTATATTGGTAGTCAATAATATTCATGTAAAATTTAAATTTAGTCTAAATATTTATAGACAGTAGGAACTCCAATAGCTGTCCCCCAAAACCCTCTTTTAATCTACCAACTGGACCCTTTGTAGAGTGTCACACAGTATGTTTTTAGCCACCCCACTTCTGTACCTCCTACATAGCAGTCTCACCCCTCACGTCAAGCATCTTGAGAGCTAAGCTGCACTGGATACTAAATCCATTTTCACATCCTGCTACAATAGTGTAACCTGAGGCCTGGAAAAGGGTAACGATAATCAAAAATGTCATAAAACCTATGGAAAGAAATACACTTGTTGGTATTTAGGTAGCAAGACCAACTTAAATTTGGCCTCAATCCTGAGACTCAAGACCTTGTTATTGAATCACTTGCAAATCAGTCAAACAATTATTTCCCTGGTAATAAAAGCAAGTAGTGGCTTTCTCAACACCTCATTTAGGGTCAATGATTAAAAAATTAACTACTGTCTACAAAGACTTCAGCTAACAATTTTAAATTACCAATTGCTACATACTACCAGTTGTTCAAAAACACTTCTTTATCTCACTAGGAATGAGCCATCTGTACATTTCAGTTCAGCTGAAGATTTAGTGGATGCCAGATATTTTTTGAAGGAAACAAAGCTGAGTAAGAAGTGATACTGCCTTCCAAGGGCCTAGCACCTGGCAGAATAGCTCTCAGCCAGAAGCATACAGTCACCTAAGGAGCTTTATCTGCTCAGGTAACATCCTTAACCCACTAACTCAGAGTTTCCACACACTGACCCAGAGCATGTGTGTTTTCAAAAACATCTGTAGGTAATTTTGTTGGTTTGGAGGATGGGTGTCTGTCTATATGAATTATACTAAAAAGTCAGATTAACTCCTAAGCTAGAAAGGAAGCAGACACTGCTGAGAGGAGAGCTTCGGAAACCACAGTAACCCAAAATCTCAGACCTCAGTTCTTAGATATCTTCCTAGGGCCATTTTCATGTGAGAGAATGGTTTTAACCCTCTGTAATCTGCGGACCCCTTTGCCAATCTGTTGAAAAATATGGTTCGCTCCCTAGAAAAATGCACATATCCATATGCACATGAATTTCTGTATACAATTTCAAGGAATCTGTGGTTTCCTAAAGTCTGTCCCTGGCTTTCTCACAAATAGGTACACAGGCAGGTTAAAAAATCTCAACCATAGCATTACATCACCACTCTGTTTCCACCACCACAACCACAAAAGTTCCCTTATTTGTTTATAAAATATTTTAGAATTACAGGGTCTGGCACAAATAATGCCCCCTTTTTATTACAAATTTTTTAAATAAAATCATAAGCATGTAATTCTGTAACATAACAATATCACACTCAAGCACATCAAGTGACATTTTAGGTGAAATGTTCAAAATAAAACTATAAATTATTACACTCATACTGTTAATCCTACCAACCACAATAAAGCAGGTGTTACTTCTGCCAGACCCTGTATATTACTTTATGGAAACAGCCAGCAGAGCAGAAAAGAGACTATACTCACCATACTAATGAAGGCTGGGTTATTTATTAAGCTAGCCATGTCAAAACTCAGTCCAGTTCCTGTCTGTAAAACAATTATATGAGAATTATTCTAACCACTACAATCTGATTACAATAAATTACTAATGACAGAAAATATTTCACTTGTTCAGCATTAATAACTTACAGGACTGGATACCTCTCTTAACTTCTGTTCTGCTATTTTCAGATTTGACTTATAGGAATCATTTTCAGGGTCAAGATCTAATGCCTTTTGATAACTTGTAACTGCTTCTTCAAATTTATTCATGGCAGTGAGAGCTAGTCTGAAAAGAATAAAGTATAAGTTACATGATTAAAGAATATCGGGATATCACAAATGTACTCAAACATCTGTCTTGGTATTCAATTAGAATCCAGATTACACTTAATGTATTCATTATACTATGGTCCTCAGGAACATCACTAAAATTCTTTCTAATTCCAAGACTCTATAAGTCTGGAGTCTCTCCCTTCTGCTTGCTGATAACCTTGGCTGTTGTCTGTTAACCATGAACTTAATGCTTAGAAATGAACCTTAACCTACCCTTCCATTTTTAAGCCTAATATGTGAAGTAATCTGCTTTATAAATGATTAAGCTCCACAAAGATGTGAACTGACTAACAATCCTGTGGTCATGTTAAAACCATTTTAAGGACTCTGAACTAGATTTGTGCTTCAGAATGTCACCCTTTCTTCCCACTTCTTAGCAGAGACACTGAGTCACAATAAATATTAATTTGCCATAAAGAATAAAAACAGACTGGGAAGTACTGCTGGATAAGACATGTTAGTTGTTAAACAGATTCAATCAGCATCCTTTACAACATAAGGCATTATTACCCCAGTCAGAGAGTGAGTTATTAAATTTTTGTTTTTCACCACCCAGTTAGAATTTATTTCAGAACTTATTTCAGAACTAAACAATAATGGCATATATGGAGATACAGGATTGAGGTTTTTATTTGTTTGGGAGTTGTTTTTAATAAATTACTATTAAGTCTTGGCTGACTTACCTCACAGACTTCCAATCTAGATAAAATTCAGTGCCTAAACACAGAAAAATTCTCAGACTCTAATTAGTTTTCTACCAATCAACCATGAAAAATAGTTAATCAAAGGCCTCAATTAATCAACAGTTAATAAATATTTACTGAAACCCTAATGTGCCCCAGGCACTATTTTGATTGTACAATGAAAAAAGGTAGTTATTGAGTTTAAGAAAATTTCTTTCTACATGGGTAAGACAAGCAATAAGTAGGCAAATAAGAAAGTAATATTAAAGAGAATGAACAGGAGAGCTGCCCAGAGGCAGCCACACTGACAAGACCTTAACGATGAGAAGAAGGCAGTCAACTGAAGATCAGGGGAGGAGCGTGCTGAACAGAAGCAGCAGTCAACACAAAGGCCCTGGGAGTGATGCAAGCCTGGTGTGCCTCAGGGACACGACAAAGGCTGATGAGGAAGGAGCACAGGAAACTGTGGAATGAGATGATGTCAGAGAGTTATCAGGTGCCAGATAACACAGAACCATGCTTTGGAGTCTGGATTTTATTCTGGCTGCAACGGAATGACATGATCCGATTTATGCTGGGGAAAGCACTCTCCGGCTCCTCTGCAGTGGGGGCAGAGAGATCAGTCAGGAAGCTGCTGTAGTAGCCTAGGTAAGAGAAGGTCATTTGGACAGGGTTATAAACAAGATAGCAATCAATGCTTGAAATCATGATGTATGTATGTGGAAACTAGAATTAACAGGACTTGCTGATAGATTAGATGTGTGAGGTATAGTAAGAATGAAGGACAACTCCTAGGCTTTTGACCCAAGACCTGGTAAGTAAATAAATGATGGTAACATTTACTGAGATGGGAAAGATTTAAGAATGAAAGGCAAGTTCTGTGTAGGACACATTAAATTTAAAAGACCTATTAAACATATAAATGGAGATGAAAAGTTGAATATGATATGGAACTCAGAACTTAAGATATGTAATAACTTTAGTGATCCATCAACATATTGAGTTAATTCTTCTTATTCAGAGTAGTTATATTCTATAATGTCCCCCAAACACTGATTTAGCAAATGCTGAACAATTGTTCTAGGGGAAATACAGAGTTAGGTTCTTGTGAGGGTCTTCGGTCACAATATTCTCATCAACTGATCAATACATAATCTTGTTTTATGTGTTTTTCAACTTAAACTTATTGACTACATATCATTGATTCATTAGCGCTGAGCTAACAGCCAACAGCACTAACTCATGCCTGAATCAAACTTACCTGACGTGTATTTATTTTGTAAGGCACATTACAGCCTCGTTGCACTTAGGAGCACTAGACAACACTTCAGCTTATGTTTGGGTCCATTGTAAACACGGAAATCAACAACAAACCCCCCCCCAAAAAAAAAGGGCAAAAAATACAGCATTAAATAAACTGAAAAAAGGATACATGTTTATAGCATGAGAGCTGAAACGAATAGACAAAGCATTGCCTTACATAACCTCAGCTGAGGTCTACAAAAAGTTTTAGCAAGGAGGTGAATTCATAAATACAGAATCTGTGAATTGTATCTACTGTAAGTGGAAATTGAAAGCATAGGACAGGATGAAATCAGAAGAGAGAATGGACGGACAGCCAGCAGCAGCAGAGGAGAGGAGAGAGCCCTGGAGTGCACCATTACTTCAAGGTGGTAGAGAAGGAAGAGCCAGCAAAGGAGACTGGAAAAGAGCACCCAGTAAAGTAGAAAGAAAACCAGGAAGTGGGGTGTCACAGCAGCCTAGAGTGTATTTCAAAAATAAGTGAATTATGCCAAATACTAAAAGATGGGTAGGGTGAGAATACAGAACTGAACTTTGGCCCTAGCAAAATATAGACTTCCTGGTGACCTTGAATGGAGCTCTCAGTTGAATGATATAGACAAACTGCCCTATCAGAATGAGCTCAAGAGAGAAAGAGATGAGGAAGATGAGACAGGAAGTACTGATCACTATCAAGGGCTTTGTAGAGAAAGGAACTAAGAAACGATGTAACTGTGTGCCAGGGTGGTTCTAATGGTTGATTCTGTAACCTTTTCATATGAAGTCATTATCACTGTTAGAGACAGGGAAACTGGTGTTGCAGAAGATAAAGCAGACAATTACAAATGTGAAGTCCTAAAGAAGGTACAACCGGATGAGATCTAAAGCATGAATGAAGGCACCAGCCTTAGATAAGAACCCTTCCATGTTAACAAGAAAAATAGCAGTCTGAGGAGATACAAATACAGGTACATTGGTGGATTTAGCAGTAGGAAAATTAGCGACTTTTCTTCTAAATGCACTTATTAATATTTTCTCAAGAACAAGGCAATATCATTAGCTGAGAGTCACATGGAGGGTTTAGAGGAAATTTGAAGAGTAGGTATGAAGCAATAAACTGATACAGTGGTAAGGTGAATTTAGAAGGAAGTATATAGTAGGACGGTCTGCCCAAATACCAAGTACTCATGAGATCTGTGGTCTTGAACATGAAGTGAGTCTACTCATGGCTATAACTCTTCTCCAACTATACAACTAACCATCTCCCTCCCAAGCCACAGAAACTGCAATCATTTCCTCCCTCAGTGTTATGTTTATTTTATTGTTAGTTGAGAGGATACAATATTTAGCAGGAAATTCAACACCAAGCCATTAAGAACAGAATTACCTGATACAACTTGGTACTACTTTGAACATTCTCTCAGAACTTACCCCATTCTCCCATAGGCCTTGCTGTACTTTGAATCAATTGCTATTGCTTTTTCACAATCCTTTATTGCATCTGTGTAGTGACCTAATTTACTCTGAGCTGCAGCCCTAAGAGAAAGAGAAGAGAGTTTTTATTGTACGCATCCCTCAAGGCACTAATTTAGATTTTCGGGTTCTAAGACAACTACATTCTCCATGTCCCAATTTGTGTATCACTCCCAGTAAACATCTAAATCTAACTGTCTTAAGATAATTCTATAATCAAATGAAAACTCAGAAATAAAATTCAGAGAAAATATGAAAGCTGCCTTTCACTGTTTACTTTGCTATAGAAAAGACAAAATATGTAAATCATACAACCAATCTTCCTATTTACTGCCTTTTTAATTTGCCCAAACAGAAAACTGAAAACACTAGGACATTAGGGATTATTAGGGGGCACACAGAGTGAGTGAGGGCTGGGAATGGCTACCTAGAGTATTGTGCTGTTAAATGATCACTTTACTAGTAGCATTAAGATCACTGGACAAGTCTAAATTGAAAAACCCAATTCAACCATGTGCCTAAATCTGGCTTTTAATTAAGGATGCCAACATATTCCATCTACTTAGTATAGAATCTCAGAGCGATTAAGAACTATGTAATCCCTTTCAAGTTATCTCTAACAAACTCCCTGGAATAACTGGGACCTGACAATATAAAGAAGGCCCCTACTACCCCTCCACATGATCCCGAGAGCAGACAGCTCTCTGTGTCCCTGTTGCAGTGCTGACTTCAATCGTCAGGACCACGATAAACACATAGAATTTCTGTTCAGCCTGCAAGTCGTTCAAACTGAGAAGTTCCCAAATGTCTCCTGTCCTGCATCCCACCACCACCCCACCCATTCTTCTCCAGACTGAGTATTTCTACTTTATTCATTCAACTAATTATCTCTTGAGGGCTACAGAAAGCAGACACTTTTCCAGGCAGAATATTGTGGTTGCCAAAAAGTTCCTTTAGTGTTTCGTAAAATAAAAGACACGTTTTTCATTTTCACCAATAGCTTTAGCTTTATTGATTTGGATATTTTGAGTATGTCAGCTCTCTCCCACGATATAATGTTGATTGTTCTCAATTAATGTCTCAATTTGATCACAATCAACTTCAGCTGGTTTACCCAATTGTGGAGCATTGTCCAATAAGAAATCTCCAGCAGAAAACTTCACAAACCATTTTTGACAGTTTCAATCAGTCATAGCACCTTCTCCATACACAGCACAAATCTTTTTTGTTTTTGCATTTCAGTTGAGTTTTGACTTTTCTTGAAATAAAGCATAATATGCAGAAGATGTTGCGTATTTTCTTCCATCTTCACTATTAAAATGGCTACACAAAAATTCACCAATTTTGATAAGTTTTTTTAAATGCATGCTGACATGACACCACAATACAACCTAGCAAAATTATTTTGAATGAAGTTAAAGACAACTAAGCACTACTAGACCATCTTATGGAAAAATACCAAACGAACTATTTGGCCAACCCAATAGATGGAGCAGTAATTAAAATGATATTCCTGGCATCAACAGTGCTTGAAATCCTGGGGAGAGCTGGGAGGCTATAAAGAAAGGCAGTGGTGAGTCCAATATTCTGTGAACCTTTCTTCTTACAGCATGACTGAGACCCTTACTTCTTAAACTAAGATTATAAGACCTGAAAAAAATAAACAGAGTCTTCTTTGCTTCAGTTAAAAAAAATATATCTGAAAATACTGAATTCCGCTCTAACATGTTTTAGTAGTTCATGTGAAAAAGAGGTATAGGTTTATTTGAACACTCAACACTAACAGCATAAGGATGACCATTAAAAGAAGCAATACAGAATGTATCAATTCCAAATAATTGGAAATAAAGAAAGTGAAGTAAAAATAACACAATATAAGACAGAAAAAGGAGCCAGGGAAGGAAAAAAAGCCACAACTAAGATAGCAGAAAACAATTCAAACATGTAAGTCAGCACAGATTGCCTAGATGAAAATCAGATTCTCAAATTTCATATATAATATATTACTTAAAACATAATTACACACAGGTTTGAAGTTTAAAGGGGACAGAAAAGAATAATCAGGCAAACTGAAAACCAAGCAAGCAAAAGAAAGCTGGTATAGAAACTATCGGACATAAGGCAAAGAGCATTATTACAGACAGAGTTATTATTTATTGATCTTCCTTTTTAGTTTAATTTTAAGGAAAGCATTTACATTGTTCAGAAGTCAAACCTACATTAAAAGTCTCTCATCCTATACAGGATCGGTGGGAATGCAGTAGATGAGATAAAAATGGGAATGAGACTTCAGAAAGAGTAAAAAAAGCAAACCGTGAAACTGAATAAAACAGAAACAAATGACCCTAACTGTATGTATATTTAAAAAAAGAATTCAAGTAACATTCAAGCACAGTACTCTGATACACATTTTTAGTGAGATGTATTCTGAGAGCAAAAATAATTGCAAAGAAATTCTGAAGTTTACACTAGAATGGCAATGTTGGTGTAATACCATCTAAAGGCTACTGAAGGATAGAGCTGATGCGTGAAGACGCTGATAATGTTGGAAAGCAGGGTTTTTGCTCTGGGAGAAGAGGGATACAAATGTAAGATGGGGGAAGGTAAAGGAAATCTCTGTGACAGTGAAATGTGAGTAGAAGTTGTCTGTATAAATTGATGACTTTTCAAAAAACATATTACCTCACTCTGTCCACTTGAAAAACCTAGAAGCAATAACATTTCATTAGCAATGATCACCTCTTGCAATCAGTTCTTGGTTTCTAAATACCATTCTCTATTAAAGGAGCAGCAGCTACTTGTTGAACCCACATCTAGAGCAGAGGAAATACAATGCAAATCTGGACTACCTTATTGTCTCAGAAAGCAAGAAAATGTTAGAAAACAAGTAATATAAAGGGCACACAGTCAGTTTAAAGGAGCTCCCGCTTCTACTAGCCAAACATGGTATAATTTAAGTATAGGAATAACAATTATGGTAATTTATTATAACACATTGAATGGTAATTTTTAAAAATTCATGTATAAGGTAGTAAATTCTGAACTCAAAACCAGATATTCAGAGATGAAGAAAACATATCTGTCCTCTGGCCTTTCACTGTCTAATAGGGAAATAGTCATGTAAATAAATAAACAGTATGATAAATACAACAGAAGTATCAACAGAAGAGACAATTCAGAGAAAGGTGGGGTTACCCTATGCAGAGCTATCTAATGGCATTTCTGTAATAGGGAAGTCCTTTACCTGCGCCATCCAATACAGTAGTAACCCCACCACATGACTCAAAAGGACTGGAAATCAGCTAGTGCGTTTTTATTTTACTTTCTTATTTTATTAATTTTACATTGACATTTTACTAATTTACATTTTTTAAAGATTTTATTTATTTATTTATTTTTAGAGAGGAGAAGACAGGGAGAAAGAGAGGGAGAGAAGCCTCAATGTGTAGTTGCCTTCACACACCCCAACTGGGGACCTGGCCTGCAACCCAGGTATGTGCCCTGACTGGGAATCAAACTGGCAACCCTTTGGTTCGCAGGCCAGTATTGAATCCACTGAGCCAGGGTATTTTACTAATTTACATTTAAACAGCCACATGTGGATAGGAGCTACCATACTGGACAGCACCACTCCATAGGCTGTGGCGAGAAAGAGCACAGGGGCTTGGTCAGGAGGTTGGGGACAAAAGAAATGAAGAAAATCTTCCCAAGAGAAGCAACATCTACCAGGGACTTGAAGGAGGACTAGCAGTTGACCAATCAGATAAGGTAAGAAATATTCTAGGCAGAGGAAGGAGTACATAAAAGCATGGAGAGATGTCCCAACATGGTATTTTTTAAAAGTCAGTAAATTTCATACTAAATGTGCATAGAGAGTAGAGAGAAGAGGAATAGGGTAGGAAGGAAAGTAAAGATAAAGTTAACAAAAGAGCCTAGATTATAAAGGATCTTAGGTATCATGTTGAGAAGCTTAAATTCAATCATGAAGGTATTTCCAACTAGTCAACAGAAAGCAAGAATCAGATTATTTATTTCACATTTTAGAAAGGTCCTTTTGGCACAAGACTGGGGTGCAGAGTGCAAGTAGAAACTGAAAGCCACTAGTTCAGCAACAGTTAAGAGCCTGGACTAAGGGAGTAGTAATGGAAAAGGAGGAGGGCACAAAGGAGCTATTTGGGAGGGAAAAGAACAGGGGAAGAGGCCCTGATCACTGGCTTCAGATACTGATAACAAAACTAGGAATAAAGCAGTGAGAATCAGACCCAGAAAGAAGAGTGGGTGGAAGGGAAGAGGATGACTGTTACAATCTTGATAGCTTTAGCATTAGATCACTGAGGGCTAGCTAGGATGAAAGCAGATTTGTGTGGCTCACAAAAGACAGAGGAGAAGATCTGAACCTCTGAGGCTGGAAAAGGGAAGAGAAGCCTGGCTACACTTGAGTCTCTTGTGAGATGAAGCCAAGCACGCCAGTGTCTGAACTGAATAACAGTGCAGTCCGCTCTCTCTGCCCCTGCTGTCTGGTTATCAGGGCATAACTAATGAAATTCCAACAGAACAATACAGTTAAAGTCACCGTGTTTTCAGACAACCTTGCTTTTTTCAGCTTGTGAGCAAGAGCATGAATATTACTTGTGCTCTATTCTTATGGAAAATAAGACATAAAAAAATCAGGGGTACCTTACATTTCTCACACTACACAGCGGGGCAAAAGTAGGTTTACCATGGTTCATATTGGGACAATATGAACCATTGTTCATGGAAAATAATATAATAATAAATAATAATGCAAGAATAAACTTTTGTGTACTCACAACCATAAACTTACTTTTACAACACGCTGTATGTATAATGGATAAGTAAATTCTAGCAAAAACCTGTTCCTACAACTAGGAATTACATTGTTTCTGAAAAAGACAAATATTGAAAGCTTAGGACTATACTAGGGACTTTATATTATTATTCCTCGCAACTACTAGTATCTATATTTTACAATTGAGGAAATGAGGCTCGAAGAGGTTAAGCGTCTGCCCAAGGTCACATAGCTAGTGAGTGGCTGAACTGAGATTCAACACCAAATTCAACAAACCAAGTACAAATTCCAGTGAACCTAACAAATACATGGTGCTTATGGAGGTAAAAGAAAAAGTGGAAAACAGTGTGGTCTTTGTTCCCATCTCTCTCAGAGCTCACACTGTCACTAGCATTCCTTGGTACAATGCCCTGACAATCCCTAATTTTGCCTTTCTATATTCTCTCACCTAAAATGCCTTCCCCTCTTCTTCTGTCTATCCAAGTTCTACCCGTCCATCAAATCCAGCTCCAACTCGAATTCCCCATTACCTGAGAAGCCTTCCACACAAATTGTTTCCATCACGCTCTCTCTCTTTCCTATGTATCTTTAATCCCATTTATTGCCTCAGTCACTCAACCATCTATCTCGGAAACATGAGACTACTAGGGGTAAAGTGATGTACTTGTCAATGAGGAGGTACAAAAGAAATAAGAATACTGTTTAGGGACAGAAAACATAGAAAACTAGCTAGTTTAATATGAATATCATTTCATACTAAAAAGAACTTGGAAATGTTTTAGAACTATACTCAATCATTTGTTGTTTTATGTATACAAGTGTTAATGTGAGTATGTGGTCACTTCAACATGACTATAAATTTCTTAGCTTTCTTCTGTAGTCCTCCATGCATCCAACAAAAATTAGCTGAATTCGCCCTGGCTGGTGTAGCTCAGTGGATTGAGCATGGGCTGCGAACCAGGCATCACAGGTTCGATTCCCAGTCAGGGCACATGCCTAGGTTGCAGGCCATGTCCCCCAGCAAAACTGCACATTGATGTTTCTCTCTCTCTCTCTGTCCCTCCCTCCCTTCCCTCTCTAGAAATAAATAAATAAAGTCTTAAAAAAAAATTAGCTGAATTCCTCTAGAGCACAGTGCTAGATACTATAGGAGATACAAACAGATACAAGATCCAATCTCTATCCTTAACCTGAAGAAATAAAACGAGTATGCACATAAGATAAGGAAGAACACATGATAAACATAAGTGCTGGGAGTACAAAAAAAAAAAAGCAAAAATAACAGGTTTTCAAGGAACGACACAGGCTTTCCTGGTATCCAAAATGAGCCTAAAGCATCATTAGGATTCAAAAGGTCAAAATAAAAGATGAATGATTTAAATAGGAAGACTTATGCTTAAAAAATATGCCACCTGGTTGTTTTCTAACTCATAAGTCACTTCTATAAAAGTAAATTTTGGTTCATTTTATTGAGGTTAATATGTGAACAATATTTTGATTAGTAATAAAACTATAAAAGTTAATATCAAAAAGATTTAGATCTGCTATTCTGAGTTTCAAACTTCTAGTGCCTAGCTGGCTAAAAAAAAACAGCAAGGGGTAGTTGGCAAGACTATAGACTACTGAAATATTTATAGCTACTATAGTCTAAAAAAATCCTTAATCTTTACTCAATATTTATATTAAATATACAAATTAGATCTTCTAATTATTTGATATTAAATTGCATGCTCTATTACTCAACTCTTAAGGGGAAAAGATGCTACTTAAATATAAAAGAAACATAATCATTGATTTCAAGTTAAGAATAATTAAATGGAAAGCAAGCACAGGTACTGCCAAGAATCTCATTTAATACATGGACATAAGACTATTGATGACCCTTAATCTCATTAAAATAAATGATTTATTTAGACTCAGATTTGCCATATTCATAGTTCAAAATGGATGGCTTACTGTGCTCTATAAATAAGCAATTTCCTGGTACATTTATATCTGGTCATAACATTTTGTGACACTGTTAAATGTATTTATTTCCAGATTTCATATACTAAATTAAAATACTATGCATATTCATCTGATTACAGAGAATAAAATTCAAACATAAAACCACAGCTTAGGGAATTTATTCTCCACTAATTATTTGGATTTTCTATTTTTCTGTGCTAGATTATTAGAATAGAATGTTTTTGTATTTGTGAAAAAAAGAGAATCTAGTGTTCCATTATGGCCCGAAATTTCATGTGGACCCAAGCCTCCCACAAATAACACAATGGTAAATTCTGGACAAAACGCACACATACACACACACAAAAGAATACTGAAAGCATCCCAGGTGACCATGAATAGGAAAATGCAAACTGTGGTGCACTCGAACAATGCAATACTCCTGAACAATTCATAAAAGAAACACTAACACATGCAACATCATGGCTGAATCTCAAGACCATTATGCTGAGCAAAAGAAGTCTCACAGTAAAATGAAATGATTCCTGTTATAGGAAATTCTAAAAAAAACAAGTCCAATCTATGGTGGGAAAAAACTAAACAATTTCTTCTGGTGATTGCTTTAGGCAACTGATGCTGAGGACACATATAGAACTTTCTGGGCTGGTAGTAATTTTCAATATCTTGATAAGGGTTGAGTTACACAGGTATGTGCGTTTGTCAAAACTCAGTGAAAGTACAGTTAAGATGTGTGCATTTTACCGCACGTAAATTTTACCTCAGAAGAAAAATGTAAACTATTGAAATCAGTTAATGATGTGCACGCTAAAGTATTTAGGGAGGAAAATGTACCAATGGTTGCAGTGTACCTTGAAATGCATCAAAAATAGATGGAATAATGAAGAGCAAGGCACAAATAGAAGAATAAATATGTGATATAGCAAATACACTAAAATATCAATCACAAAATCTAGGTATGGATATATAAGAATTCACTGTAAACTTCTTTCAGCTTTGAAATTTTTCATAAAAATGTTAGAGGCAAAACAAGAAGGAAAATGACACTAGATTAATTCGGAAGTCCTGTGAGGCTTTTATTTATTTTATTTTTTTTTAAGATTTTATTTATTTATTTTTAGAGAGGGAAGGGAGAGGGAGAGAGAGAGAAACATCAATGTGCGGTTGCTGGGGGACATGGCCTGCAACCTAGGCATGTGCCCTGACTGGGAATCGAACCTGTGATGCCTGGTTCGCAGCCCGCACTCAATCCACTGAGCTACGCCAGCCAGGGCGAGGCTTTTATTTTAACAGGGTTACCACAGACTCGTACATCAGAGAAAGACAATTGACTCAGTACATTTGGAACCCAATAAATTTGGATCTCTCTTCATATTCTGATCAAAGCAAAAAAAAAAAAACAAATTGCACAGATAATAATGGTAACAGCTATTGTGTATAATACTCTACTTGATGCTCTCCTACTATTTTATATGTATTAATGGGCTTATCCTCTAAAAGAAAACTATCAGGGAAATATTGTTATACACATTTTGTCAATGGGGAAACTAAGGCATAGATATGTTAGGTAATTTCTCAAGGTCCCAGAGGCAGTAAGTGGCAGAGCCAGAGATTAGAATCTAAAGTTGGGGTCAGAACCCCTGCCCCTAACTGCCTCCCTATGACTGCTCACTTCAGTGACTTTGTAACAGACACAGTGTGACCTGTGGTACTCTTCTCAAGTGCGCAATGATATGAAACTAGGAGAAAAAGCAAATTATCCAAAAACATGAAGGGACACATAAATTAGAGACTGGAACAAGATAAAATTTTATGGGGATAAAATATAAGATGATTTTTGCAGCTTTATGATACTGGGAAAAAATGGACATTTTAATGTTTGCCAATAGGTTAACAGAAGTAAATTAAGGTACAGCTATCCATATAGTAAAAAAAAAAACAAAACCAGCACTGAGTGTATGCCAGTCACAATGACAGGTGCTGGAAATATAGAAGAGATGAAGAGGTAACAATAGACTAATTTCTATCAATTTAAATAATGTTTATGCAGGATTTCAATAAAAGAACATGTTTATGATATGCCTAGTGAATAAAGCTGAATGTAAGACTGATTACACTTATATCAAACAAAATATGCCAAAAGGTCAGTAACAGAGGTTGCCTCTAACAGTAAGTTTATGAGTTGATTGTTTTCCTTCTTTATATCTAAATCTTATAGTTCTACTTCAGGGCTATTAATGTCAATCTTTTACAACAGTAAACCTGCCAAAATAATACCAGTTTACCTGTTGCAATAATAAACCGCATTATTTGGATCCAATTCTATTGCCTGGCTGTAACAATCCACTGCTGCAGCATAATTTTCTTCTTTCATGTGGTTATTGCCTAAAATAATCAGGAGGTACAGTAAGAACAATATACAGGAAAAATATCAACTCTGAAAGATAAATTTAAGTCACAGAAACTCCAATAATACAAAGCTCAACATGATTTTTCAGTCACATAGCAGATAAATTCTGTATTATACAATAGAGTTGATATTCCTTAGCCTTCAGTATGTTTGAATAATTTCGACAATAGGGAGTCTTAAAAAAATTAACATTTGTATATCTTATAAAATCCAGGCTTTAATAAGTGAGTGAATGCAATGATTTGATGATATCATGACAGAACTGAATCTCTTCTCACCTTCTTTATCTTCATCTCTTTCCTTCCTTTTAGAGCAGTCCCCCCATGTTAATGCGACACCCTCCTCAATTATCACTCAGTCTAGATCTGGCCTTCTATCCCTTCCCCGTCAAAACATACATGTGCTGAGCTGCGGTGTGGGTGAGCTGGTAAAGCCAATCATGCTAGTACGCCACAGGCAGATAACATTTTTGTGCTATCTCTTCCAGACATAGGTTCTTTTGAAAAGGAGATTATGAGACATTAATTTCTAGTAAGACAAAATTTTAGATACCATGGCCAGCCCACAAGGTACTGATTTTCAGAAAGAGCATCAGCAGATACCATGGCAATAATTTCACCAGTTAACAACTGGTGAATAAAATAGGGGATTTCTTGTAGCTACCTTTTACATTCTACTAAAGAAAAAAAAAGACCCAATCAAAAGTTTTAAGACATTAGCCCTGGCTGGTGTAGCTCAGTGGATTGAGCGCGGGCTGTGAACCAGGCATCGCAGGTTCGATTCCCAGTCAGGGCACATGCCTAGGTTGCAGGCCATGTCCCCCAGCAACCACACATTGATGTCTCTCTCTCTCTCTCTCTTCCTCCCTTCCCTCTCTAAAAAATGAATAAATAAAATTTAAAAAAAAACGGAAAAAAAAAGAAAAGAAAATCTTAAAAAAAAAAAGTTTTAAGACATTAGAATTAGGAGAAAATATATCCCAAAAGGCTCTTTTATTCCTCCTGGCTGTTTCGAGACCAGAAGCTCTCCTATTAGGCTAGTTTTTTCATAGATCATTAGCTAATTAATGGGAGAAGGTGGGGGGGGCACATTTGCATGAAGTGAAATAGGAAGATTTAAATGCAGGTAGATAAAAGCATCTGAAATCATAAAAAGTTACTGCAAATTAAGAATCAGAAATGAATACAAAGAGTGACTACTAATGCAAACACGGTTTCTTTGGGGGGGGTCATAAAAATGTTCACCACCACCATGCTGGCTATACAACTCTGTGAATACAGTAGAAACCAATGAATTTGTATACTTTAAAGGAGTAAATTGCATGGTATGTGAATTATAACTCAATAAGGCAGTTTTTTTTAAGTTAAGAAAATTAATTTTCTCCCCCCCCCAAAAAAAAGAAATGAATGGAAAGCTTTTAAGGCAGTTAGAGGATTAAGTAGCTTTTCTGATTAAGCAAGAAGTTAACTACATTAGTCTAGGTATTTAGATAAAGTTAGATGCTTCTTCCATGTAAAAGATTTACATTTTCTGGGTTATTGGGATTATCTAGTTGCCACTGGACCTTTTTGTCTTGGGGTAGCACTTTATTATTACCATTATTATTAGTAGTAGTAGCAGTAGTATTAAAACCTATTGTATGTCTTAGACACTAAAAGAACAATTCAAAGGATCAGTAACTCTAGAAGCTAGTTCTTTCAAAAGATAAGCAAATTGACGAATCTTTAACCAGGTTCATCAAGAAAAAGAGAGAGGACCCAAATAAATAAAATCAGAAACAAAAGAAGATAGATTACAGCTGATGCCACAGAAACACAAAGGACTGTGAGAAATGACTGTGAATAACTACATGCCAAGAAATTGGACAACCTAGGTGAAATAGACAAATTTCTAGAAACATACAATCTGCCAAAACTGAATCAAGAAAAAGCAGAAAGCCTGAATAGACCGATAACAACTACTGAAATTGAAACAGTAGTCAAAAAACTTCTGCCACACAAAAGCCCTGGACTGAATGGCTTCACAGGTGAATTTTACCAAACATGTAAGGAAAACTAACTCCTATCCTTCTCAAACTATTCCAAAGAATCCAAGAAGAGGGAAGACTCCCAAACTCTTTTTTATGAGACCAGTATCATCTTAATTGCAGAACCACGTAAAGACACAACAAAGAAAGAAAACTACAGGCCAATATTGCTGGTGAACAAAGATGCTAAAATCCTCAACAAAATACCAGCAATCTGGATTCAGAAATACATTAAAAACATCACATGCCATGATCAAGTGGGATTCATCCCAGGGATGCAAGGATGGTACAATATTTGCAAATCAATAAATGTTAATATATCACATAAAGAAATGAAGGGAAAAATCACATGATTATATCAAAAATGATGAAAAATGGATTAAAGACAGTCTCTTCAATAAATGGTATCAGAAGAACTGGACTGGCACGTGCAAAAAAAATGAAACTAGAACACCAA
Source organism: Tonatia bakeri (assembly GCA_004024845.1). NCBI lineage: Eukaryota > Metazoa > Chordata > Mammalia > Chiroptera > Phyllostomidae > Tonatia > Tonatia bakeri. Next base: position 157,547 of record PVIA01003091.1, read on the forward strand.
TTTATACCATACACCAGAATAAACTCAAAATGGATAAAATACTTAAGTATTTTAATTTGTGACACCATAAAAGTCCTAGAGGAAAACATAGGCAGGAAAATTTCAGATACTGCATGTAGTAATATTTTTGCCTATCTCCTAGGGTAAGAGAAATAAAGGAAAAAATAAACACATGGGACTACATCAAACTAAAAAGCTCTGCACAGCTAAAGAAACCATCATCAAAATGAAAAGGGAAAACTGACTGTATTGGAGAACATATTTGCCAATGATATATCAGACAAGGGTTTGATCTCCAAAATATATAAAGAACTCATACCACTCGACACCAGGAAGACAAACAATCCAATTTAAAAATGGGCAAAGGATCTGAATAGATACTTCTCCAAGGAGGACATACAGAGGGCCCAGAGACATATGAAAAGATGCTCAACATCACTAACCATCAGAGTGATGCAAATTAAAACCACCCTAAGATATCACCTCACACCAGACAGAATGGCCATCGTAAACAAGTCAACAAACAAGGACTAGCAAGGGTGTGGAGAAAAGGGAACCTTAGTGTACTGTTGGTGGGAATGCAGACTGGTGCAGCCCTGTGGAGAACAGCATGGAATTTCCTTAAAAAACTGAAAATGGAACTGCCTTTTAACCTAGTGATTCTGCTGGGAACATACCATAAGAATACAGAAACACCAATTCAAAAGACCTTATGCACCCCTATGTTCATAGTGGCAGTATTTATAAAAGTTAAGCCTAAGTGCCTATCAGTAAATTAGTGGGTCAAAAAAATGTGGTACATTTACACAATGGAATACTATGCAGCAGAAAGAAAGAAGGAGCTCCTACCTTTTACAACAGCATGGATGGAACTGGAGAATATTGTGCTAAGTGAAATAAGCCAGTCGGTGAAAGACAAATACCATATGATCTCACCTATAAGAGGAATCTAATGAACAAAATAAACTAACAAAATAGAACCAGAGGCATGAAAACATGGAACAGGCTGAAAGTGACCAGAGGGGAGCAGGAGGGGATAATGGTGGAAACAAGGGGAAGGGACTAGACAAAGAACATGTATGAATGACCCACGAACACAGACAACAGTGTGGGAATTGACTGTGGGAGTGGGGAGTGGGATGGGAGGAGGAAGGCAAAGAGGAAAAATTTGGAACAACTGTAACAGAATAACAATTAAAAAATGATTAAGAAAACCTATTGTATGTCTTTTCCTCAATGTATATATACTATAATGTATCTATATACCACATGTATAAACACATTTATACATATTGATGAAAAAAGTTTCAAGTTACAAAATATTTAATACACAAAAATTCAGGACAAAAAATGATGAATTTTGTGAAGACAAATGTAACTAAGGATTGCATAGCACTTTATAGTTACATAGTATTCCCCTATAAAATTGTCTCCTTTATTTATCAAAACAATTACATATGCCCATATTTCTCTGATGTGTCAGGGAATAAGAATAATGAACTCTTCTTGGTTTCATCTGATTTTACTGTGGTCTTTGGAAGCAAAGCACATAAAAATATTTGAAAGCCACATTTCAGGAAGGTACTAGTTGGCTAGAAGACACAATCAACACAGATGCCAGGTGTAACATGCAGCCCGGAATAACCCTCTACTTGACAGTCTACTGTGGCCATTTGTTTTCACACAACAGTGATTTACTTATTAGAACCAAGAATGCTTTAATATTCACTATTAGAAAATTTAATGATATAGTGATCAAATATGCTAATAAACACATAAGTGCAACATGCATGCATTAACAATTTTCAAAGTACTCAAAACACTAAATATTCTAAAGTTTAATAATGAAAATTATTTTCATCTCTTTAATTAAGCATAAGAAGAATTTGGGATTCTCGAGTACACACAGTGAATACAGTTACAATTAATGGTCCTTAGTGATGTGTTTTGCAAGTTTTATGCACAGACGGTCTGGTTCTCTGAAGCAAGCCACACCCATATCGCCCACAAGCCGTTCTGTATTTTTAGGCTTCTTCTCGATCACATTTATTTCTGTTTCACAGTGTAAACCAGAATCTTATCGGCTGATAAAGGCACTTTCTCCAGAGATTCATAAAGTTTTACCAAATAAGTCATTTTTCTATGAAATATTTACCTTCATCTTTTAATTGGTCAGCTTTCCCCACATCTTCAGGTACTGAGTTTGAGAGAGGCAGAATGTCATTCTGAAAGTAAATAAACATTACTATACTTCCTTTTAGCTACATTAGGAGTCATCCCCAAGAACTGTAAGTAATGTAATAATGCATCACCCATATATAGTAAATTATATGTAATTCCACATCAGGAACTCTGACACCTAAATAAATAATAGTGTTAGCAAGACTAGGGGGAAAGTCCTCACATACTTTGATTAGAAAAAGAAATATGTGGAATTTTTCTACAAGATAATATAATGGACAACTGTAAATCAAATTTCTTTTCCTTGCTTTCCCCATGCCCAGAAATCCTGCTTCATGAACAAAAAAATGGAACAGGTATATGAAACATAGGAATAGAAAGGTGTTTAAGGGATTGTTTATATTAGTGAAAATTCTGAAATATAATGTTTACTATCCTAAGAGATATCTTCATAAGTCAAATTCAGTTTACCAACACAAGCATTATGGTGTGATCCTATCATTTAAATATGTGCACACACAGATATACACACACGAGGCTGAAATCAAAGACTGGAAAGGTATGCACAAAAGGTTAACAGTAGTAATACATGAGATAAAATTTTCAGTCTCTTCTCTATATCATTCTGACAGTGGGCATATATTAATTTTATCATAAGATAAAAAATATGAAAATTCCTGTTTTTAGCATCTATCATGATGAAACTTCTTTTACATTAATAAGGCTTAAGCCAAAGGCACTTCTGAACTAAATGAAAATTTAGAAATATCTTGAGTGACTTTTTTCCATTTTAAAAAGATTTTTAAAAAATTGTGTTGCTTATGCCTTGGCTGGCGTAGCTCAGTGGATTGAGAGAGGGCTGCAATTCAAAGCATCGCAGGTTCGATTCCCAGTCAGGGCACATGCCTGGGTTGCAGGCCACAGCCCCCAGCAACCGCACATTGATGTTTCTCTCTCTCTCTTTCTCCCTCCCTTCCCTCTCTAAAAATAAATAAATAAAATCTTTAAAAAAAATTGTGTTGCTTTTAAACTTGACTCTGGAGTTCATAAATAAGCCTATATATTCAAGCAAGTGTAATTTGTAGCCAATAATACCTATGTAATATTTATGATATAACCTCCCTTACCCTTTTTGTTGACTAAGTGTCAATAAACTTGACAGCTCTAACATCAAGATGTTATAATGTCACAGTGTTATGGAGCCTGTTTCAAAAAACTGGATTTTAAAAATAGCAGGCAAGAAATCAAAATTTTTTTACAATCAAAAACAAAGGAAAATAGCAAAAGAAAAAAAAAGAATTCTATTTAAGCAAAACAAAATTTGAGCTTCCTAGGAGACAAGACAAGGAGTTCTGATCTCTTCGGTACCAGGTACAACAGTGACAGGAGCTAAAGACAGAGCGAATCCAAGTGCTACCTCAAGCCCAGGCCTCTCCAGTATCTCAGCATAAAGGTTGCTTTCGGCCACAGGCACATCTAGCCCCCGAAACAGGGTTCCCAGAGGAGGCCACAGTCCAGGCAATGGAAGGATCCCAACAATCAAAACAAAGTACAGAGGAATTCCCTGATGAGGAGCAGAGAGACCTGCCATTGTCCCTTACATCCTGTCATGTAATTAGAATTCATCTGTTTGACAAATTAAAGTACAGCTGTGGTGTTCTCTTTCCAAGTATAAAAAGAGAGGAAAGGTTGCAGGTTTGATCCCCAGTCAGGGCACATACAAGAATCAACCAATGATACATAAGTAAGTGGAGCAATAAATCAATGCCTCTCTCTACCCCACTTGCCACCTCTCTCAAATCAATAATTAAAAAAAAAAAGCATAAAGAGGGAGCAGTATACTGCCAAATTACCATCTTCATTGCAACTCTAAGAGCTTCTTCCCAACAAGTTCCAGAAAAGGCCAATGTGGTATTGTTAGCAATGTCCCTGCAAGGCTGAAGCGCGTGCTACATGTGTCAGCCTCTCTCCTGAGTTACCCGCTCTGTACTGAAGCTTGAACACACAGCTAGAAAAACAAAAGTTGTTTGTGATGCACCACAATGTAATGAAAAAACACAAAGGACATCCCTAACCTTAAACTTTTTCAGACAATCTTATGGTCCACATTTCCTGAAAAGGCCAGAAACCAGAGACCATATAAATAGTACTGGTGGGGAGGAGTCAGAAAACTTGGGTTTCAATCTTAGTTTTGCATATTGACCCGGAACCTTCCTTTTTGACTTTATTATTCTGTTTGTTTGTTTGTTTTTTACCTTTCCCTGTTTTAAAGAACCCATCAATGGCCAAATTTGATGAAATCTGCTTCAATATGATGATTCAACCTCTGATGAATCTATTTTTACATGGCTGCTTCCTAAAAATTAACCCTTTTATTTTTTTAACTCGTAGTCCATGTTTTAGGGGAATGTCAATTCTGATGTTGGAAATCTAAAAACGCTCTGATACTGTGAAGGACTTAAAAAGTCAACTAAGACATATTAAATATAAAAAAAGGTGAGAGGATGAGAATAACTACTACTATGAAAATCCAAAGCACATTAAAAAATTACATTGATATTTTAGGTCACTAATCATATCCATGTGGACTGTATTATACCTAAAAAGAAGTTAATTACTTATAGACCTGGTCCCTCAAATAGTAACAATTCAATATAATATTATAGTCATACTTAAATCAGATACTAATGAGAAAGCAATGACAACTTACCTTACAGACGGAATTTGTGAACATTTCTGTCAGAGGCTGTGAGACTGCTAGATGTGTATCTTCTGGGCTGATTTTAAAAACTGTCTCCAAGCACTGAATTGCAACTTGAAACAAATTTTAATAATGAAAAAAAAAATTAGCAACCTAAAAAAAAAGAAACAATCTTTTTTTTTTTTTTTTCTGGTAGAAATCTGTTGCCATCTGGGGTAATTCAGCATTTATGATGACAGAACATAAGGAAAATGGTTCTGCTGCATAGAGATTTCTGTTTATAGACCAGCTACTGAGGGAAGACAACTTGATTTCTTATTCCTCACTTGAAGAAAAATGTTACTTAAAATATAATGCTCAATATGTCTGTTACATCATATTCTTGTTGAAGCAAGTCATTATCTACTTTTGCTGTATAACTGGGGTACTGACTGGGTGGAGAGGCATGGTGGGCGATTTTGCTACAAAGGAAGTCTGTTGTTAGATGACAAGACACCTTAAATAACATTTTAAAAGGATGTAGACTTAATGCTCTGGGCAAATGGAGGGCTATTAGAAAACTTCGTTAGGAGAATAACATAACTGGATTTGTGTTCAGAACTCAAAGTCTGGTAGGAATGTTGAAAATGGATTCGAGAGGGAAGAAAGCTGAGGGAGAAAACGGAAGCAGAAAACCAGTGTGTTCCTACTTAAACAGTCTAAACAAACAAGGAGTCTGAAACAGGGCAATCACAATGAAGGAAGCATGTCCTGTCCTCTCTCCAAGTACCCACTGAGGGGAACAGAGAGATTCTTACCCTCCTGGTGCTCTCGGAAGGAATGCTCTCCTGGCTGAACACGGTAAGGATGCGGCCAAAATGGCCAGTGTGGAACAGATTTACTTATGTTTGTGTGTGACTTTTAAACAATGCCTTATGCATCAATTGTGGTCCTGAGAAAATTATCCATCAGGAAAGAAACATTATTACTTTTACTAGCCACAAAAACAATGCTCCTTAGAAAAGGGACTGAATAAGCAGCTAAGTTACCAACTTAAAAATGCCAAAGTGTCTTTCAGATAGAAAATAATCTTCTGCTTACCTATTCCTCATTCCCTCTCTTTCTATTTCTGCCAAGCAATTGTTCTTACACTTCAGTTGTATTTGCACTAAAAACATTGGGCCACAAGAAAATAGTGTCTCACTGCCATTAAGACAGTTACTTACAATAATGGTAATAATAATAATAATAAATGTGTATACATATATATTTATTCTTGGCCAACATCTTTCCTCCCAGATCAGTTGGTCATTTCCTTTACCGTGACATGTAGCTCGTACATGTTTCTATTAATTATTATACTTATCAAACTATATTATATGCATTAAGTGTCTGTGTCTTATATTAGATTGTCTCCATGAGTAAAAAGCCTACATCTTATTCTTCGACTTTAACAGACTCTGGGAAATAGCAGATGCTCAATACATTTTATCTACTTCTTTGTTTATAGTGGAAGTAATAGCTTAATTTCAGAAGAAATAAAAATAAAACATGTGAAACAATCCCCCCCAAAAATGTTAATTCATAGCCACATGAAACATGGATAGAAGCTAACCAAGCTCTTAACCAAAGCCAGAGTATGACACTTCAGAGTTAAGCACCGACTAACCACCATAAGCTAAACACTTATGGTGAAAGGTTCATAGGGCAATAAGAGCAGGATTTTTCCGCTCTACCCTGTGGAGCGATCCAATCCAGCTACTGTATCTCTGCTGCCACTAACCTTAGAACACAGACCTGGCACACACTGGACACAAGTAAGTATCATTAGAGGAGGTGGCTGTTTTGATTTAAACACAATTGTTTGGGTTTTGTTAAAAATCAATTTACTGAAGTATGATTGACATATAAAAAGCTATAATATTTACTATATACAACTCGATGAGTTTAGGGATAAGTACATGCCTGTGAAACCACGGCCATAGACTCATTCATTGCCTCCCAGAGTTTCCTCTCACTCCCTTTTATTATGTGTTGGGGGGCAGTGGTAAGAACACTTAACATAAGACTTACCCTCTTAGCAAATGCTAACTATACAGTACGGAATTGTGGCACTATGCTGATGAGAACTTATTTCTCTTGCTCAACTGAAACTCTGTACCCTTGACCATCACCTCTCCATTTCCTCTTCTCCCCAGGCCTTAACAACCACCATCCAACTCTCTGCCTCTTGAGTTTGACTGTTTTAGATTCTATGTATATAAACACAATTGTTTTAATGAATAAACCTGGTTGCCAAAATGTTTACAGTTTAATAGTAACATGTGTAGAAAGACATATGATTTAGTGAACGAAACCACTACAGCTTTGGAACTCAAGTCTACCTCATTATTATTACTAATACAGCCGCCTCAAATCAAATAACCTGAGTGCAATAATTTGTCTTATTTTTACCTCAAGATTCTTTTTTATAAGACAGGGATGATTATATTTTATCCTCATTTCATGAGGCTATCCTCAAGAATAAGTCATAAAACTCTAAAGAAATACTGCATATAATTACCGTTCTACTTAATAGCAAGTAATAACAGTCTGTTTGGTTTTGACTAGGAGAAGGACAACTGAAGAATTCTATTCAGTAATACCATATCCCATCTATATAGTACGTTATTCAAAAACTCTCATATGCTATGTACCTGCCCTCACTGATTGATTCTCTTAACCAATGTCTTAGATAGAGAGGGCAGATACCACCTAATAAACTTAGAAACAAATACTGACCAAAAACCTGATATGCCCAGGATCACTTAATTCAATTCATCAACTCAATTCAGCAAATATTTATTGGGCACCCACCAAGTGTCAAACACTTTTCACGCTGATTTGGGTATAGCCGTGAATGAAACAAAAAAAAAGATAACTTCTGGGGGCTGACATTCCAGGGAACAATAGAGAGGGACATATAGACAAGTGGGACAAAGCGAGCAGGGTGGGAGTGTGGGAAGCAGAGCAGGGGAGCAGACTGCAGATTTAACCGAGTTCTCAGGGTAGGCCTCCTTCAGAAAAGCGATTTGACACAAACTTGAAGAAGGGGGTAGTACCATAATCAGGGTTGAAAGAACACGCTAGACAGAGAAAACAATCACAGCAAAAGCCCTTAGGAAAGAGGATTCGGTGCATTCCGAGTGAGGAAGCTAACTCAGCTCAAGCGAAAAGGGAAAAGTGTATGAACAATACTTCACAGAAGTCCAAATTATATAGAAGCAGAGAGACCAGTTAGAGGCTCTCACAGTAAAACAGATGAGACATAGTTCTATCCAGGGCTGATACCAGTGAGGTGAGAAGAAGTGGTCAGACTCCGGACATGTTTTGGAGCTACAGCCAACAGGATTTATTGAATGATTACATGCAGAGTCTGAGAGAAAGAGAAGAGTCCAGCTGATGCCAAAGTTCTGGGCCTGAGCAACTGAAAAGGGAGAGTTGGCATCAACTGGGATAGGTAAGTTGTGGATAGAACAGATTGGGTGTGGGAGGATTAGGACTTTGGTTTGGGAAATGTTCAATTTGAAATGCCTATTAGACATACAGTGGGAATATGCAGTAGATAGTTGTATATAGAATTCTGGGGTTCAGAAGAAATGTCTGGGCTAATACATTTGAGATCTATCGGCACATAAATAAACAACATTTAAGGCCAAGAAGCTGAAGGATACCACCAAAAAAGTGAGTGTAGATAATGAAGAGAGGATCAAGCTTTGGACCCTGGGTACTGCAGATCAGGGGAAAGAAGAGGATCCAGCAAAGGAGTTGAAGAAGGAGCAAACGACAAGATAAGAAAAAATCCGAGAGAGTATTAGGTAACCTGGAAGCCAAGTGAACAGAGTGTATGAGGGGAAAGGGGTTACGAGAGTGATCAGCAACTTTATCCATGGCAGCTAGTAAGTCAGATGAATACTGAGAACTGATCATTGAACTTAATAACACAGAAATCACTGATGATCTTTTCTTTTTAAGAGGAGAGAAACATCAATGTGTGGTTGCCTCTCACATACCCCCTACTGGGGACGTGGCCTGCAACCCAGGCTTGTGCCCTGACTGGGAATCCAACTGGTGACCATTTGGTTTGCAGGCTGGTGCTCAATCCACTGAGCCACACCAGCCAGGACTGAACACAAATATTTAGTCCATAGCATATGATAATAGGCAGGCAGGCAGAGTAGGTGGGTGTAGGTGCTGGTGTGTGGATAGGCAGGACAGAGAGAGTCTGTGGAGGTTGTCTTATCACTTCAATATTCTTGGTACAATAGGCAGCGAGCTCATCAACTAAAGGTGAGTACAGGAAAGGAGGTTTGGGGGTTTGAGAAAATACAAGCAAGTATAAAATGGTCATGTTGGAGAGCCAAAGTGTGAATGAATTAGGAACAGACACTGTAATTGCTGGACAGCATTAAAGGTCCACTTAAGGCTTATTGTCATGAATTTAGAGTGGGACCAAGTCAGCAAAGTGGTGTTTTGCTCCAGCTATATATATATCACATGGATATGCGTAGAGAGTAGATGAAGACCTGGATTTACACAAAGTTGGGTTTTGCAAGGAAGGGAGGGATATACAAGGGTGTGATTACAATCAACGATGGAATTTAAATTGGGTAAGAAGGTGAGTGTGAAAGGTAAAGGTCAAGAGACCGCAGGTATTGGTAAGGAGAGGTGCCAGAGGGAGTGGGCTGGAAAGGCAAGCAGTAGTGGTCAAGAAGTGAAATATTTAAGACAGAGATTATGGAGGGAATACAGTTGGGTAATGACAGGTTTAGGGAAGAGTTTCTCAACACTGGCTGTACTAACATTTTGGACTAGATAATTCTTTGTTGCTGCAAGCCATCCTGGACATTGTAGAATGCTGAGCAGCATCCATGGCCCCTACCCACTAGAAGCTGGCAATAGCAGCTCCCCAGTTGTGACAATCAAAAACATCTCCAGACATTGCAAAATCACCCTGAGCTAAGAACCACTGGTCTAGGGTCTGACCAAAGGAGTGAGTGGCTGAGATCACTGGAGGAAAGAGTCAAGGGAACTGGAAGAATCATGTGTGAGTACATTGCAATTGCCAAGAATTAAGACAGGAGAAGTGCTTGAGAGAGTGACAGTGAGCAGGAGCCGCAACAGTCAAAACAAGAAGTAGCTGTCGGTAGATGACAACAATTAGGAGTGGGTGACATAAACTAACGAGAAGGCTCACAGCCAGTAATAGACCAGCTCATCATATTGGTAAAGCCGGTAGTGGAACCTAAGCTCCTTTTCTAAGACTATTTCTAAATGTCTAGAAGGTGGGCAGACATCCCCACATGATTTCATATTCAATAAAATTAGACACACAGAGTTAGAAATAGGTGTTGGTCAAAAACAATTGGCTCCATTTCTGGAGGCTACATATAACAAACAGCTGAAGGCACACATTTTTGGCTGGTTACCATTCTAAAAATAGGACATAACATCTTGGTTTAAAAATTTTCCTTCTGGCCCTTAAAAGTATTACACTGCCTTTGATTAGGAAAGAAACATATTTTATTAAATGACTGCATTTATTTGTTTGCTACAGAATAGCCATAACCAGCATCCTCCTGAGATAACCAGCCACCTTTACCCTCACACACTCTAACCACCCTTAATATTAAAGGGACTGATTGCCATGTTCTCCAGCTGTGTCACCTGCTTCTTTCACTGCCACCTGGGAAGACATCATCTCGCCAGAATGCAAGCAATTTTAGAGCAAATGTCCAATTTTCATCCCCACCTCCTAAAAGCATATTCACAAGGGAGTGCTTGTTAAAATTAATACATGTGCCACCTTATAGGAGAAACAGCTTTGAGATGGGAAAATAAAATTGCACTATTATTGAAGTTCTCCCAAATGCATTGTCTCATTGCAATAATTAAGTCTTTGAGCCACAAAGAAGCTGGGCTCATTGAACCTCCACAGCCCATGTACAGAATTTTGTCTTGTTATGGTCACACTAAATGTGAAGTTTACAGTGCATAAATACAGAGCAGAAAAGACAGTGTCACGGAAGCACGTGATGCTCTCATGAAGGTATTGCTGAACTTGACAGATTACTGAATCTAATATTTAAAGCTCATATAAAACAAGGGTGCAGTCCTCTCATTTCAAGTCCCCAAATAGGAAGTTGTCAGAGCAAAATAGTGCTATAATTATTGGGCTTTTATATGGTGCTTTTATAATGACTAAGGTATTTTCATATATTGACTCTCAACTGGATGCTTTCCTATTAGGAAGAAGAGACAAGATCTTCACAGGAAGAACTGGGACTTAAATCTCAGCTCTGTTACAGGTTAGCTGGTTTATGTTACTTAATCTGGTTTCATTTATTTGTCTGTTAAATGGGGATAATACTAACTTAGCAGTAACTGTGAAGAAAAATTCCCTACAATAGGAAATGCATAGCTCTGACACATAGTAGCTGTTCAACAAATAAGTCTGAGGCCTCTTCTCTTGTTAATTAAAACAAACAAAATAAGCCTCAGAGAATGGAAACTCAGGATAGTTACATCCCTGTTCTTGAAAGATTTTGTTTTAATAGATTTTGTTATAATAGATCATAAAGTCAGGCTTATACCTATTCTAGTATTTGTTCATAATTACAACACAAATGAACATAAAAACAGGTGCCTACCTTCCAAACTTTCTTGTTCATCTGAAGTATAAGCATCCATCTGACTTTGTTCCCGTAAGAAACGAATAACAGCATAAACTAGGTGCTTGATAGATGACATTTTAAAAGTTTAAACACCTTTTCTTCATAAGAAAAAGGAAAACACCAAACAAAGAAATTTTAAAGAATCAGTCAGAAAGGTTATAAATAACCAGGCTTATAAGTTACATTAAAAGTAAAAAGCAAAAACTAAAACCTGTATTACCTCACTGCTTTATATTTTTAGTCAGGAGAGCATAAAGTGTTCTTATGGTATGTGTTATATGTTTTCATTTATAAATTTGCAAAAGTATAAAACTTGCAAAAGTGAAAATTTTTCTCAAAACATGTACAAGGTAAGCTTGGACTCTTAATGAATATCTCACAGTATCTTAACAGCATATATGGCACAGAGATAAGGATAAGGGTATAGTCTCAGGTGTAGAAACCTCCAAAAGGCCTCAGTACTAAGTTGAGGGAGATTTCATACTGCTGACTCAGAAGCTGATCCACTACGCTCAGCATATTCCTCTATTTCATGAGATTTTTAAAAATGTATATATAATTTAAACTCCACCTACTTTTGTAGGCTGAGACAGTTATTTGATGAAGTATATTAACGAAAGGTTGTTCGATCACTGAGTGTCATTCTTAATAAAAATGGCATTTCTATTTAAACACCAGACAAGTCAGGAAATCATTGCTTAAGTCGATGGATACTATAAACCGACCAGTGCTCTCTGCAGTAGCTATGCCCTCGTGCACAAGCTGGAAGCTCCCGGTCATATTCATTCACAGGGAATACTATCGCATCAAAGCAGTGGCGCAGGACCAGGCGGCATAATGGCTAATTCCCACTAAATCGCAACATCCATCTGCTCCCCAGGTCCCTAATTCAAAGCCAGGGTGTGGTACCCACCGCTAGGATGTTTATTATCTGTGTGCTTATTTTAAAAGCGAGTCCAGCCTTTAGGCCATGGGTTGCATGTACTAAATAAGGCCCCAGAGCAGAAGGTTAAAAAAGAATGGGGGATTGGGGGGGGGGGGCGGTGCTGAGGGGAAATGGAGATGTCCAACCTCCTCCAGGCTTCTCCTTATTATCCCTAGCGCACAGGGACCTCTTTCTTTCTCCCTGAAGTACCTGGGCCTAGCCTCCGCCCCGACGGGTACTGCGCTGGGTGCACGGAGCAGGCCCCGCCTGGGGCAGCGGGAGATGCACCCTTCCCAGAAAGCCCCTTACCAGAGAGGGCGCGAGACTGTGGCAGCGGGCCTGGGGTCGTCCGGAAGCGGGTCTGCCCGTCCCCTGGTCCTCAAGGCTGGAGCCTGGCTCCCGATGGCCCCGCCAGCAGTCACTCAAACTTCCTCAGCTCCCAGGCCACCGCGGCCCCGAAGCCCACCCGGCTGCGCGCTCTGCTCGGAGATGCTGGGTCTCGCCAGAACCGCCCACAGGGCGGTGCAGGATGCGCGGGGCGGAGCCGGGACCGGGGCGGGGACCCGGGCGGGGCTGGAGTGGGCGGTGGCGTGGGGCTGCAGCACGTGGGAGAGCTCGGGCGGACCCGGCGCAGTCTCCTGGGTTGCTGCCGCTGCCTCCGCCGCCGTTACCTCCGCGGCTAGGCCGCCTCACAGCTCCCCGGCGTCCCGCCTCCCCCACCCCCACCCCGGAGCAGAACGAGCCCGCCGCTGCCGCTGCCGCGTCTCGGCGCTCCCATGATCGCCCAGACCCTTTCGGCTGTGCGAGGCCTCCACAGGTACCTCCCCTGCGCGTGTTAACCTTGACCGTGGGCAGGGCGGGATCTTCTGCCTCGGCCTTGCCCTGCGCCCCGGCCCAGCGTTTCCCCCACACCCCTGCGACGCTCCCGGGACCCACCCTCTCGGAGTCTCGCAGGGTCTACCTTGAGGGACACCTGGCTCGGGAATGGGAGGGCTACCCAGCCCTCCTCCGCTCCCTCCGGAGGCCATCCATTCCCTTTGTTTGGAATTGCCTCAGCTGTACTCAGCAAGACTGGCCACAGGCCCAGCCCAAAGTGAATGCTGTAAGATGGTCCGAATAAGAAAATCATTAGATTTTGCCCCCATTCAGAACTGCAGACTCGTCATTAAAAGTGCCCCAGCTGTAGACTCAGGCATGAAATTCTCATTTGCCTTTCACACACTTAGCGTACAAATCGTTTAGCGTCCATACAAGGTGAACCCGCTGTGGTTTTACTGATTTCTGTCCATGCTTTCTAATGTCCTTTTTATTTACTTCCTTCCCATAACATTCGGCCTCTTGCCGGGGCAATTTCACTTGGCCCAAAATGGAGGAAATTATTGCCCAGACACGGTTTTGGGCGGCCTCAGCTGCTGATTTGGATTGCTTCCTAGCTCCCTAACCCCATCCCTCTGCAAGATGGTGAGAGAATTAAATTCTTTGCACGGATGCATTGAGTGGTTTTCAAAAACAGTGTCCGAATGAAGATTCCTGAAAAAAGGAAATATGTGTTTCTTGCTTGCTACTTATAAAACTACTTAGAACATATCAGCATTTAAGCTTTTTAACAGTTTTCAATTGGACATTGATACTCATCTGTGTGGAGCTTTGTGTTGCTCAGTCCTTATGGTTACGGCGCATCCAAGGGACAATAGAAATTAAAAAGATGATTTTGGCCATATTTCAGGCTGTCCTTTAAGTCTGCAGGCTGCAGGTGGTATACCTGTCAAATAAAGCTATACCAGCAGGTGAAGATCTTTACATAATGCAGGTGTGAGAAGAGAGAATAAATGTCATAAAAGACTTGGTTTTCAAACTTTTTGGTCTCAAAACCCCTTTATCTCTCAATAATTACTCAGGGCCAAAGATCTTCTATTTATGTAAGTTATGTCTTTCCATATTTACTGTATTAGAAATGAAAACTGGAGAATTTTTCAAGTATTTATTTAAAATACAGTAATAAACTCATTACATGGATAAATAACATTTTTAATAAAAGTAACTATTTTCCAAAACTCGCAAAATCAATGAGAAGACTGGAATTGTGTTTTCATTTCTCACTTTTTTCAGCTTTTAAAAATTGTAAAATAGGCACAACATCAGATTTACATTTTATCCATTTTAAGTGCACAATTTAGTGGCATTAAGCACGTTCGCCTGTTGTGCGACCATCCCCACTGTCTATGTCCTGAGCCTTTTCATCATCCCATACTGGAATTACAGTTACACCTCAGTTCTCGAACATCTTGGTTCTCGACCAGTTCAGTTCTTGACCGAGTTGTCCCCAGAGGAAATGGCTCAGCTGTCTAACAGAACTGCTGCCTCGATTCTCTGCCTGACAACACTTTCTTGCTGATTCCTGGATGATTAGTCACGCGCGTCTCGGCGGACAAAGGCCATTCAGTTTTTGGACAAATCACTTCTCAGCTTTCCAAAAGAAATTAAATTCGAGCATTGAGGTTACATTTATATCCATTAAACAGTAACTTTTTATTATCCCCTCCCCCACTCCCTGGTAACCACTATTCTTCTGTCTATGAATCTGACTATTTTAGGTACCTCATGCAATATTTGTTCATTGGTGACTGACTTATTTCCTTAGCATGATGTCTTTAAGGTTCATCCATATTTTAGCATGCATGATTATTTCCTTCCTTTTTAACACTGAATAATATTCCTTTTTATGGATATACCACATTTTGTTCGTCCATTCATCTGTCCGTGAACATTTGGGTTGTTTCCACCTTTTAGCTATTTTGAATAATACTGCTAGATCTTTGGTATGTGCATATCTGTTTGAGTCTGTTTTCAGTTCTTTGGGATCTATACCTACATGTAGAATTACTGGATCATGTGATGATTCTATTTTAGTTTTTTGAGGAACCACAACACTGTATTCCATGGCATCTGCACCGTTTTACATTCCCTTTGGCAATACAAGGATTCCAGTTTCTCTACATCTTTACCAATACTTGTTTTCTAGGTTTTTTTGGTTGATTTAATAGAAGATAGCTGAATTCTTACTTCTGCTTCTGTGTTTAATCTGTTGCACTGTTTTGTTTGACTTAAGAAGATAGAGAAAATCCCACCTTTCACTCATATGTAGTTGAAAAGGGAAATATTTTAACAACTAGATAGTCATGGATATGCTTTGATATCCCATCAAAGTTTGACAAGTGGTAGTTTTTAAAGGTTAGCTGCAATGTGGAATATGAAACAATCAATGTACTTTTTTACTCTGTTACATTAAAGTCCATGATCCTCTCTTATATTTTGAGTGGATCTTATGCATGATTTTGTAATGTCAAACATGTCATTTGGAAAATAGTGGTTCATTGTATTAAACATGTCTTCCTAATTTTGACACATTCCATTATACAGTATCGGTCAGATTCCTGTAATACCATTATCCATCTCATCATAAAAGTCTTCAGGTATTAGAAAGCCGAGCCACTTGGCTCTCTTTCACGTTATCTCTCATCCCCCAAGAGGCTAACTCTGGCTTCTTCTAGCAATGGTGACAAGGTTCCGTGAAGTGTATGTAGAAAGGTCTCTTGAGGCCTAAGCTTAGAATGAACACAGCTATGTTCTGCTGGTCAAAGCAAGTCACAAGGCCAGCCCAGATTTAAGAAAATGGAAAAATAGACTCTGTTTGTTGATGGATGGAGCAGCAAACTCAAATTATAAGAAGATACAGGTTCATAGAGGGGTGGAGAATAAAGGCCATTTTAGCAATCAGTATACCATATTGGCACATAAAAATTCCACAAATATTGGCTGCTATTGGGCGGTGGCCCAGTGACTCGGTTGGTTGAAGTGCTGTCCCTATCTACACACCAAAAGGTTGCGGGTCAGTGCCCCCCATTCAGGGTATGTACAGGAGGCAGCCAATTAATGTTTCTCTTTCTCCCTTCCTCTCTCTTTAAAATCAATGAAAAACATATCCTTGGGTAAGGATTAAAAACTTTTAAAGAAATAATTAGCTATTATTAGGTTTATGTTGTGTGAATTATGTAGTCGCATTTTGGAGGTTTTCAAATTGAGATTATTAATTTGTAAGAGCCCTTCATACATGTCACCTTTTTTGTTTTGTCTTTGAATTTTGGGGTGGATTGTTACTGCCTTTTACTTTTCCACCCTACAGAAGTTTAAAATTTTTATGTAATCAGGTGTATCAGTTTTTTTTTTGTTATGATTCTGCCTTTGGTTTCATACCTAGAAACCATTCTCTACCCAAGACTATAATATTTTTTTAATCACCTATGTTTTCATGTAGTATTTTTTTGTGTTACATTTTTCACACTTAAACCCTTTATTTAACCCACCTGTTTTGAGATTATCTATATCTCCTGCTTAGTATTCAAGAGGGTACCTTCTTATTTCCCAGCCACACTTGGCTGATATCTTTGATACCTAAGCCCATTTGTGGTCAATACCAATAGGAAAAAATCTTTTTCTCTCTCACATCTTAGGCAGGGTTGTAGTGATGGAAATAATCACGGCTTTTAGCTGAAAGCCTGCTTGCTGCAATGCATAGCATCCATACTATACACCTTAATTACCCCCACTAGTTGACAAGCTCTGTTAGATCAGGAACCAATTTGTTGTTGTTGCTTATATCCGTATTTAGCACTTAGCATGGAGTTGTTTACATAGGTGCTTTTAAATATATTTATTGATTGGATGGATGAAAAGATGTCATCAGTGATAATAACGGAAAATTAAGCATTCACTGCAAATATCTAAGGAGGATAGGCCGGGATCTGGCATTTTGATGTTGACAGTGACGGGTATAACTTTCAGTAGAAAGTATTTCAAACCTACATGAACTAGCTCATTGTAAATTTCTTTTTTTATAATTTTTTAAAAGATTTTTATTTATTTGTTTTTAGAGAGAGGGAGAAAGAGAGGGAGAGAAACATCAATGTGTAGTTGCCTCTTGCACATCCCCTACTGGGGACCTGGCCTGCAACCCAGGCATGTGCCCTGACTGGGAATCTAACCAGTGACCTTTTGGTTCCCAGGCTGACGCTGGATCCACTGAGCCACACCAGCCCAGGCTGTAAATTTTTTTATGCAAAAAGAAAACATTGCCAGGGGAAATTACTATGTCTAAGTATTATTTTAGACCTCATTCTGTAATAAAAAAAATTACAGAGTAGAATAATATGCAGGATAAAATCTTCTTAACCACCAGATACAAAGGAATTTTGAGAATTACTGGGTGTATGTTAACAGGCCACACCAATTCTTTGTCACATTCTCTTGTCACTAGGAGATGGCGGGGGGGTGGTCATTCAAATAGTGGCTGAAGCCACATAAACCCAGTTTGTGGATCTGTAGAGTAATCCTCTAATTAATGAATACCTAAGAGTAAAACTTATTCTAAATGCCATCCTGAATATGGAAGAAATTGAAAGAGGTGTCAATCTCTAAAGTATTGGGTCAGAAGCAACCAAGTGGAAGAAGAACAGAAGACAAACATCACATAGGTGGGCCAGGGGTCGGCCGAAGGCAAGGAAGCCAGACTCTCTGGACTTGTATGACTTGGGAGTTACCAGGGACTGAGGAACATGACACTAAGCAAAGCATGATCCTGAGAAAAGCAGAAGTACTTTTTGGCCAGACCTAGAAGTTAATGACATGCGGCTTGCCCTACCTAGTGGAGAAAGTACCCAAGAGAACCCAATGAAGAATCCCGGAACATGTTTCATGCCTGCTCTGTTAAATTTCGACCTTTCGCTCTAAGTATGTACTGTACTCCCATAACTTCACAGAAGCAGCTGAAGGGAAAACAGCTTTTTTGGAATAGCAAAAAGCACCCAAGGCTACTTAGTGAGGTGTGTAATAACTCATCAAAAATGTTTTAATGATACTGAAAAAGTAAGTTTACAGAAACTGTGAGAAGTAGAATATGACTGATGGAAATTAACATGTAACTTCTAAGTCTTCATTCATTTATGCCACAAATATTAACTTAGTGCAGTTACCATAGACCTGTGCTAAGTCCTGTGGTTACAGATGTTTAAAGCAAACCTAGATCCTATTTGTAAGGCACTTAGGTTAGTATTACTTTCTTGTCAAAATTTATTTTATGCTCCCTCCTTTACCAAAATGAATTCATCATTGCTTACCTAGAAATTATACATCATGATTAATAAAATCAACAGAAAGAAGATCAGACAAAAATTAAAGGGTACATTAGAGTCAGCCTTGTCCAAACTTCTCTGGACCTTGTTGGGTCCAGAATTTTACTGTAAATTTTCTTACAATAAGAGCAAAGGGAAAACATTGTTAAGAATGATCAAGAACAAAGTTTTTCTTGGTACTGTTTGTGAGAGAAATTTATCCTATGGATGCATCAAGTAGAAAAAGTTCAGTAAAGGCAATGAATAATAACTTCAAGAATACTTACATAGTAAATACAGAAGTAGACTTTATAAGGGCTATTTCTTATTTTGACCTTTCTTCAAGGCCAAGCCAGTACAGCCTATTAAAGGTGATAAGGCACATACCTAAATAATTAGAATACAAGGTAGACGGTGATAAGTGCCACAGAGAGTAATAGAGAAATTGATATGGGAGTGCAGGGGAGGGAGAGAGATTACCAGGATTAAAGGAAGGAACAAGGTCATAATTGGTCCTTGAAGGGTGGCAGGATTTGGACATGTGAGGATCAGGGGAGGGTGTCCTCTCTCTGCCAGACTATTTACCAGACGTATAAATAGCCACACTAAGTTGACCGTCCAAGGCAAACATGCTAAAAACTAATGAAACAACTTCAAGAAATAGAATATGCTACACCTTAAGTGTATATAGTGTTGTATGTAAATTATATCTCAGTAAAACTAGAAAAATACAAATCTCAGATTATGGAGATGTACATACACCACATACACACAGAGGAAAAAGAAAGATAGAGAAATGAAAGAAGATGTGCACACCACATGGCTTTGGAAGGAGACCTGGTTTCAAATACTTGTGTCATCGTACTAAGCCTCGATTTCTTCAACCCTAAAACAGATATGGTTAACTACCTCTTAATTTTTAAAAGGACCACAGGAACTGTTGTCTGGGAAAACATGTAGTGTGTGCTCGGTATCAAGTAGGTAATAGTAACTAATAATGTCCCACCTTCCATAAAAGTAGAAAAAAAGTAATCCTAGGGACTTGGGTAAGGAAGAACTGGCAATAGTCACAAATGCATTATCAGTGACTTGGGGGAGGATGTAAGTGACCTGCTGATATAATATTCAGGTGATTAAGTAAAGGTGAAAAATTGAACTTCCAGGGGATCTCAGCTCACTAGAACATTGTTCTAATAAGGAGATTCTTCGTAGTATTAAATATGAAGTTGTGGGTTGAAGCTGAACAGATCACCCACATAAGAGCAGGATGACATAAGAACAGCACTTAGGGAAACACTTACAACCTTGACTTATTTCTAGGTTCAGTATGAATTAGGATATTGATATGGCTGCCAAAGTATTGGAAAGGAAAGAGTCACTAATCAGATGACACTTTAAGTCTTGGGTGTCAGCTGCCAAATCCAGTGGATACTTTCCAGTCCTGACTTGACTTGGTAACATTTACACTGTTGGTCACACATGCTTTCTCGACTTTTAGAGAAACAGATTGCTAATTTTCCTCTTTTATGAGCATTCCTCAGATTTCTTTCATGCATCCTTTTCTTGAGACCTTACCCTCAAGTGCTGGTTTTTCTCAAGTTTCTATTTTCAACTTCTATAAATCACTCTTCTATCTACTTTCCTTGAGCCTGCCTTGGTGCTGAAGTCTCTTCCACACACCCACTTCTATCTGAAACCTCCCCTCAAGCAGCTAGTGTGCAGTTTTCCTTTCCCTATTTTTCCAGACTCCCTCACTTTTCTTATCAACACATCCCCTCAGATATCCCAGTGTGTTCTAAGTTACATGTTTGAAGACATCTGCCTCTGTCTCTCACTAGTCTTAGGTCCATATGTCCAGTTGCCAAATCACCATGCCTCCACACACTGGCATCTCTCACAGGCACTCGAAAATCACCATCTGAAACTTATCTAGCAATATTTCCCCAAACCTGACCTTGCTCTTGCATTTTCTGTTGTCCAGGGGTAAATTTGCTGTGTTTCATCAGTAGGACTACCATCTACCAAGTCCTGCCAATTTCACCTCCTGGATATTTCTTAAATACATTGTTTTCTCTCCTGCTCTCACTTTCAGTTCTCATTGTTCATCTGGATTACTGCAGCCTCCAGACTGGTCTCCTTTGCCTCCGAAAAATCAGCCTTCCACACTCCCACAGCTAGCAGAGTGCCTAGCTAAAATATCTCACCCTCTCGCTTGGGGTTTCTCACTGCCTGCCACACAAAGTTTAAGCTCTCTACCATGGTAAACAACCGTGAATCTTGCTTATCAACCTCTCCAGCCTCATCTCTCTCCAATTCCATTTTTTAACTTTCGAGTTGGTTCTAATTCCTGGGATACACTGACATTGAAAATGGGCCACTGCTAGTTCTGTCCACTATTCCAGGCTTGCTCTTCTGCTTCTCCACACACACCCCCTCACCCCATCTTTTCCTGGATAATTCCTATTTGTGTCCCATCTCCCATTCTGAAATTCTATTAATCTATTGGTAACAAGAGCTTGTCTTACACTTATAACATTTTTAGGTTGAAAAAGGCAGCTTAGTAAATGGTTAAGATTTCAGGCTCTGAAATAAGATTGCCTGGTTCACGTCCCAGGTCCGTACTTGTTTGGCTGTGTGACTCTGGAGGGATTGACTCGACCTGGCTCCGCCTTGGTTTCCTGATCTATAGAGTGAGGATTAAATGAGATAATGCATAGAAGACACTTAACACAGTGCATGGACTACGAGCACTATGTAAGTAATGACCTTGTACTATATTCAAGTAGGTGCTTTGCGTTACTTTCAATGTAACTTCCAAACTAAAGACCTAAAAAAAATTGGTAGTTCTTCATCTTTCATCTTTGTTAGGAAATTTTTTTAGAAGATTTTATTTATTTATTTTTAGAGACGGAAGGGGAAAGAGAAAGAGAGAAAAACATCAATGTGCAGTTGCTGGGGACCGTGGCTTGCAACCCAGGCATGTGTCCTGACTGGGAATCGAACCTGTAATGCTTTGGTTCGCAGCCCGAATTTAATCCAGGAATTTTTTTTTAAAAACTTGCCATTGGCC
The DNA here is from genome assembly GCA_004024845.1 of Tonatia bakeri. Classification (NCBI taxonomy): domain Eukaryota; kingdom Metazoa; phylum Chordata; class Mammalia; order Chiroptera; family Phyllostomidae; genus Tonatia; species Tonatia bakeri. The sequence continues at coordinate 179,283 of PVIA01003091.1, forward strand.
TTGGCCAGTGTGGCTCAGTTGGTTGGAGTATCATCCAATTACCAAAATGTTACAGGTTTGCTTTTCAGTCGAGGCACATGGCTAGGTTGTGGTTTTAGCCCCTGGTTCCGACACGTACAGTCTGGTCTGGGCACATGTGGGAAACAACCAATCAGTCAGTGCTTCTCTCTCACATCAGTGTTCCTCTCTCTCCTTTCCTCTCCTCATCCCCTCTCTCTAAAAGCAATGAAAAAATGTCCTCAGGTGAGGATAAAAATAAACTTGCCTTTTATGTTTCAATGGTGAGAAAACTCTCCTCTGCTTTAATGAGTAGCCTTTTGATAGGCAGATGGTCAAAGAATTTGAAATCATTATCATCATCATTATTTTCCATACTCCAGTGATCTGTTGATTTATTTATTTCTCGCATAAGTAAATGACAGCGGCTTCTAGGGGTTGCTGTGGCAGACGGACAGGAGAATCGGAACATGGCATGGATCAGCACGGAGCCACATGGGCTGTGCCCTCTGACTATGTCCCTACCTGTGTCACAACACGGACAGGAGAAAAGAAGGAAAAGTAGCAGACACTGATGCGGGGTTAGGCCAATAGCTATGGACAACCGGAAAGAAATGGCAGAATTGCCTGCATGATTGGTGTAACTGGTGATGTACTATGGTATTTGACAGCCTTGACTCTGGAGCAAGACTGGGGGCTTATTAGTCATGACTACCTGTGTGATTCTGGGTACGTTATTTACTTTCTCTGTGCCTCAGTGTCATCCTCCCTAAAAATGAGGATAGTAATAGAGTCTATATCATAGTGCTGTTGGAAGGATTCAGTGAGTCAGTATACGCAAATCACTTTGGACAGTGCCTGTTATAGAAATGTTTGACCTTGGCATTATTATTGATGGTGGCGGTAGCAATGGTTGGCAGTGGCCAAGTAGCAGAGAGGCTACCCATAACTAGATGAAGTGGCATGAGGGCCATCCGATAACTATGCTCAAAGTCATCAGTCTCAGCTTTTAGGTACACTAGAGAGGAGTATCACTTGAATCTTCCCTAGTAATCCATTTGTAACATAACATTCACTATATGCGCACTGAAGTCAAATGCTTAAGCATAGGCTTTTAGCATTTGACTTTATTGCATAAAGTCATTGCAGTTAGTTACTCATGACTTAACATCACTGGGCTGCATCCTAAATGAAAGGATTTCAACCAGCTGATTTCTAAAGCCTCTTCCAACTATGAATTTATGAATCTTCAATTATTGGTCAAATATATTCTTACCTGTGATCAAATTTCTTCTGGGGGTTTGCTCCATTTATTATCCCTTTTAATATGCTTGTCAGTGTGTGTGTTGTTTTAATGTTGAGTTTTATATGTTTTCAGACCACATGTTTGAGTTTAGAATAGCAACTAGAGCTAAGTACATAAATAGTTACTAATTTTTTTACTTTTACTTTTTATTTTGTAAATTTTCAATCATAAGCAAAAGTCAAGAAATTAGTATAATGAAGCTCCCCATCACCCTCAAAATTAATCAGCTCACAACCAATCTTTTATGTCCCCTCTTCTAATTATTTTGAGACATATGCTCAGCATTATATTAATCAAAAGTATTTCAGTACAAAGCACTGAGAGATTGTTTTTTTTCCAGAAATACATAATCACAGTGCCATTGTCACATTGAAAACAATCAATACTTGTTAGTGATTGAACCAGTCTTTCTTTTTATGCAAACAGATAATTAGCTAGACTTGGGAGGAGGATTTAAACATTATCATTCACTCAACAAAATACCCACATGGAGATGAACCCTCCCTCAAAAAAATCCTAAGTGTTGAATAATGTACTAAGGAGAGATGTCTCTCTCGTGAGTAATCTCTGAGGGTTTCAGTTCTGAAAAGTATACCCCAAACACCAATTAAATCTAGCAGAAGCAATTTGTTCAGCCCCCTGGTGAAAAGTAAGAATGGAATGTCTTTTTTGAGCTGTGGTTTTTCATGTATGTGGGCAGGCCCCTTATTAATGAATTATTAAGGAAGTCTTGATTTCATTTGTGACCTAGTGCTTGATTTCTGATGCTCTGTGGTCTCTGGTGGGTTTACTTAGGCCAGCTAAAGGATGTGAGAAGAGAAATTTTTCATATTCATTTATAATAAATTTATTTAAAACCTGTAATGATTAAACCACTTGTTCTATATACAAAATTAGGTGAAAATTGATTAGGCTATTCTGAGTTTGTTTGTTTTCATTCTTTAGAACCTTGTGATATGAACTTTTTCTAAAAGTTTTATTTGTTGAGTAGAAATATTACAGACATTTCTACTGTCATCCAGTTCTTCATATGTCCTTTAGCAGTTTCTATCATTTTTTTAATTCTTATTTCTTGGAAAAAGTGGCTTTGAAAAGTCTCTTTTTAATTAATCATAATGAAATTTGGAA
>PVIA01003092.1:0-11657 GCA_004024845.1 Tonatia bakeri
TAGATTTTGTCCATGTGTCCTTTATACTTGTTCCTGTAAACCCTTCCCCTTTTCCCCTGAAATTCCCTCCCCTCTCCCCTCTGGTCACTGTCAGCCTGTTCTCTATTTCAAGGTCTTTGTTTATATTTTGCTCGTTGTTTTGTTTTGTTGTTTAGGTTCCTGTTAAAGGTGAGATCATATGGTATTTGTCTTTCACCACCTGGATTATTTTGCTTAGCATAATGCTTTCCATTTCCATCCATGCTGTCACAAAGGGTAAGAGCTCCTTCTTTCTTTCTGCTGCATAGAATTCCATTGTGTAAATGTACCATAGTTTTTTGATCCATTCATTTACTGATGGACACCTAGGTTGCTTCCAGCACTTGGCTATTATAAATTGTGCTGCTATGAACATTGGGGTGCAAAGGTTCTTTTGGATTGGTGTTTCAGGGTTCTTAGGATATAATCCTAGCAGTGGAACTGCTGGGTCAAAAGGCAGATCCATTTTTAGTTTTCTGAGAAAATTCCATACTGTTTTCCATAGTGGTTGCACCAGTCTGCAATCTCACTAACAGTGTACTAGGGTTCCCTTTTCTCCACACCAAATTTCTATAAAATAAATATCACTGTTACTCTTAATACCACTTTACATATGGGGAAACTCAGACACAGGAAGATTAAATAATGTACTGAAGTGGTAAAACCCATGCTCCTTCACACACCATCTCTGGTGGCTTCGAGTCATGTTCCTCAGTGATGTGGACCAAGGCTTTGTGAGCTAGTTTGCTGTTAACTTTGTTTGTACAGAGTAAGACTCAATAAGCACCCTGAGAGCATTTTCTGCAGGAGGCAGTGTGGTGTAGTTGGAAGAACACAACCTTCAGTGTTTGATAGGCCTGGCTCCAAATCCTCGTTCTATCACCCATTGCCTTAGCACATTATTTAATTGAGTGTCTCTTTTCATTCATTTGACAAATGTCTGTAGAGTACCTATCAAGTGCTAGGAACTGCACACAGGATACAATTAAATAAAAAAAAATAAATGGATATCAATCAAGGATTGATTCATTTCTACAATCAAGGATTATAGTACTGAATATAATGATAAACTGAGGCAAGCTCTCTGAAGGAGCAAAAGATATTAATCAAGACTGAGAGGACTGGAAATATATCCTAGAATAAATGGTGCTTGGTCAAAGGCCATAGTGCCAGGGAATGTGGAACTTTTGTTGAGCACTGAAAGATGGGGTGGTAAGTGCAAGGTTTTGTAGGGTACAGATTTTATGCCAAGAGCAATGGGAAGTCATTAAAGGTTTTTAGTGACTGGTGTTAGGGATTGACTTGATCAAATATGCATTTGAAAAAAAAAATCGCTGTGGTTGGTATAGAGAATAGACAGAACGGAAAGTTTGGAGTGGGTCAGGAGCCCATTTAGGAAACTTTTTCGTAGCTGGGTTAAGAACCAGTGACTTAAGTGGCAGAAAAGATGGAGAGAAGTGGATGGATTTGAGGGGGGTAAATGGACAGGACCTGGTGATGGATGAGACATGAAGGAGCATGTGAGAGGTGTTGAGAATGATGCAGTTTCTTACTTGCAGACCGGGGTAGAGGGGGTGTCACTCATTAAGATAGGGAACTCTGGAATTTGTTGGGCAGTAGGTTATAATTTCGGTCATGATTGTGTTGAGTTTGAGGTGTCTTTGAGCTGTGCTGGGGGGCTTGCTGGGTAAGCATTGGTTTATAGAGTTCTGAAGTCTGAAGAACAGGGGTGGGGTAGACAGAACTTGGAGCCATTTTGGAGCCAAGGTGTGTGCAAGGTAACTGGAGCAACGGGCATAGAGGAACTTACCCAAGGGCAGAGGATAGAGTGAGAAAAAAGAGGGACCAGGACAAAGCCTGCAAAACAAACAAATAAACAAAAAACCAACCAACCAAACAAACAAAAAACCTGAGAAGGAAGAGCCTAGGAAGGTGGGAAAAAAACTGGGAGCATTGGGGAGAGGATGTGTCCAAAAGGAGGATGTGATTAACAGCTTCAAATACTGCAGAGAAATCAGTAAAGTGACTAATATGAGAACTGAAAATTGTCCTTTGAGTTTCACAACATGGAGGTTATTGATTACTGAGATTCATTTGGTGAGATGTAGGCAAAAGTCACACTGGGAGGGGTGAGAGTAAGAATAAGAGGTAACGAATACAGACAGAATCTAGACAACGTTCATGAAATCTGGCTGTGAAGGGGAGGAGAGAGCAAAGGTATGCACTGGAGATGATGGAAGAGCAAAGGGGAACTTGTGTGGTTTCACTGGGAGAGATTTGAGCATAAAATCCTGGGACTGATCTAGTTGAAGGGAGTGGTTGACTCAGAGAGAATAGATGATTGAGAATATAAAATACAAATATCTTTTTCAGAATATTGTTATAAAAATTGAGATAATGTAAAATTCTCAAAGCAGTTGATGTTCCTATCCTCTGTGATGTTGTATATTTTTATTGGACTCTTCCTAATGTTCCATCTTTCTGGTTGGAAAAGTCTTAATTATTTTTATTTGATTTCTCTGCCATTTATTGCCTTTACACAGAAAAAATATTTCTTTCAATTTTCATTCTCTCTCATCAATTTTTTAAAGTTCAATATTTTTTACTGTTTGGTAAGTGGATATAAACATCGTTGAGCAATGTTAGGAAACCATCTTGTATATTACATAAAATTTCAGATGCCTTTATTTCTTATTGTCCTACTGTGTAATGCTCATGGAAACCTAAAATGTCTCTTTCTTCCCAGTTTCCTTGTATGGTTGTTGACATTTTTTGCATTTTATTATCATTTTTTGGACCCATCTTCTTGCTCCTCCGTTTGCTTATTTAAATTGATCTAATTTTTTAAAAGAAATACAAAACTTAGTAACCTTTAGAGCCAGTTTCTTTTAAAATGAATTGACCATCTTCAAGTATAGCTTGATGGTCTGTGTGTGTGTATTTATACTGAGTGTATGTTCAAATCACATGATAGCAAGTGTTCAGAGTGTTATCACAAGTGTTATTGCAAAATAAATTTTCTCTGCCAGGATAAATTTTAAAAAATTCACACATCAGCTCAAATATTTTTCCAGAATTCCTATATTTTTTAAATTAACACATTTGGCGAAATTCAATTTTTCTTAGAAAATTCTTTGAACTTTAGATGGTAGTATTTAATACGACCATGGAGAAAGATCAAACACAATAGAAAAGGATGTGTAATAGATTGATCTTGGAAGAAGTGTAAGAAGTCATCTTCTCATTGAACTAACCCTGAGCTTATAGGAGTCACTGAGGGACAGAGGGACCAACTGTCCCCACAGAAGTTGGCTGTCTTCTACCTTGGGGTTGCCAATCACAGAGCCAGTTCCTCCTCCTGGGGCTCCCAGATGTGCTGAGGAAATGAAGGAGGCTTCTGTGTTTATTACAGCCTAAGGTAGACTTTTACCACTTACTTAGCAAGGGATAACTTTACTGACAAACCAAGAATATCATGGAGATGAAACATTTAGATGAATTCTGGACAAAATATATTTTCCCCTAGACATCTGTTCAGGCAGCTAGAGGAGGACTGCGATGTTATACCTGCTAGCTTTTTGTGATGATCCACTTTCAGTATCTATAAAAACAATGCTTGTCTTCAGCTCACCAGTGCTCTAGAGGGAAAGCGGTAACAGGCTTATTGGGTTTGGCATTCTTCAAATAAATCATATTAAAAATGCAAGGAATTAATGCACAAGTTAATAAATATGTATAGCTAAAAGAATGATAATTCACTTGTTTCTCTTCATTTTTTTCATGTGTCATGACTTTGCTTATTGAGAAACAGGTTCTTCAGTGTTTGAAATTCAGAATTGTCAGACTCTTAGTAAAAATGATGTGTTTATTATGATTTTCCATCAAGATTGACTTTTTGAGAAGCAGTAAACTGGGGAAAGGTCTTATTAGCTGATACAATAAGAGAGAGTGAGAATCTTTTTTTTTTTTTCAACTCCAATTTCACCTTAGGCCATTAGAGGGACACGTGGGGCATGTACCATGATAATCTTAAATTCACATTGTGTCTGCCACTGGAAAAAGTGTGAGGTGCAGCCTCATATTTTGTTGTGTCTTATAGACCTCTTTTGCCTCAAAAAAAGTCTGTTTACAGAGAGAGGACATGGCTAAAAAGAACTCTTGTACATAAAACAGCTGTTAAGAGAATCTCCACAAACTGAGATCAAGAGAACGTGAAGAAATATGCCCTTCCAAGGACCCCTTTGCCAACTTGGAGCCTCCTTCAGAAAATAAATACAGCCTAGCTACAAGTTTCTGGTAACTTAGTTACTGAAAAATAAATTGAGCTACTTAGACCCTTGAACCTTGATTTAAAAAAAGATTTCTGAATTCTATTGCAGTGATGCAAATGAAGCCAAAGAAACTGCAGAAAGTTTCTTTGCCCTCCTATTAACTAATGTACCCAGAGTCCAGAAAACACACCAAGCAGAAGCCCAGACTTCCCAGTAGAGAGAAAGCAAGTCCACATGCATTTGGTTCTTTAAACTCCCTACGTTAAATTTTCTTAACTTCCTGAAGTTTCCTCTGAATGTTCCCTTCTTTGTGGCTTGGTGTGGTAGAGGTCAATTGTGTTCAGTGGCTGCCAGGCAAACTGAACTTTTCCCCGTAATAGCACTTCTGGGCATACCTTTTCTCGTTCCTGCTAGGAATACTTAAAAGGTTTGATTGACTTTGTTGTCTGCTGCATAGTGGGAGGACTGTTCCAGAGAAATGAGGTCCCTTTAAAATTTCGTGCTCCTACTTAGACATTTCTGGTCGTGTGCTACAGATGTTTTACAGTTTATTTCCAAACAGCTGCTTTTCCCTTCTTTACTTTGTTTTTCCTTTTTTTTTTTTTTTTTTAGTAAAGTCCCTCCAGAAACCTTTCAGCTCACATCCTTGGTAATGCTTCCTTAGTGGAAGCCCTCACATACTATGCCATGCTCCCAACCAGCACCTGCTGCTATAAGCAGGCCATTGATTTAGCAGGTTGCTGTTCTGTGAATTAGAAGTAATTTTATGTATGAGTGTCAAAACTCTGTAGATTCAATCAGCCTAGAAAAGACAACCCACAGGGACAAGCAAGCCCTACCTAGACTTCGATGAGACAACCCAGAAAGTAGAAAGAAAAGCAGTGATTTATCATTTATAATGTGCACTCAGAGCATCAGGTATAAGAGCCTTGTGTAAGTGACCCAGTTCAGGGGTCAAAGGGAAGGATTTTCTTGAGGGTCCACCAATTTGATAGCCTGTCTCACTTCAGACTTCACCAGTAGCTAGCTTGTTAATCATACCTGACCTTTTGCAGTGGAAAGAACAGGAATCATTAGGATCCACAAATCATCCCCAAATCCTGCTCACGGTTTTCACAGCCTTCACCATGATCCTTGTCCTGAGAGCTGCCATATGTAGCTATTTTGACTAGTTTGAGTTCAGTCAGCTTTTCTCTCTTTTCCACTGATCCTCTGATAAAGATATTGGGTAGAAGAAAAAGTCCAATGGAAGCAGGCAGCATCAGGGAGGAAGCAGAAGTAAGGAGTTTGGGAAACAGTCCTTGAATAGCTAAGTGTGGATCAGCTCTTAGAAAAAGGGAAGAGTGTTTATTTGTCCTTTTGCCAGTTGTACATATGCAAATACACCATCTGTGCTGAAAAATGTACATAATTTTCTGGAAGAGCCTAAGCGAGTCTGTCTGAAACAGACTAACACCTCTAAAACAGTTATCAAGTATTTAGGGATGAGGTGCTGCAGAGCCAAGAGAGTGAAAACAATCCATAAAGGCGTGTTTGGCCAGCTCTCAAAAATCTTAGACACTTGCAACATAGTCCTTGGCTGAAGCACTGGATTTTTCCCATTCATGCACTTTTTTGACAGATGAATTGTTTCAGGCTGCGAAAGAGCTCTAAGAGGAATCTGTTAGACTCCTCACTCGGAGCAGGGATATATTTGCTTGCAACCCTGTTAGCAAACCAACAGACCATTTACTTTGCCTGGTGTGCTCCCACATTGCTATTTCTTAGCTGTGGCTGCTGTGTCTGAAAGGGTCAAGGCTACATTTGGCTGTGGCATATTTGTATGTTAGTTTGGAATGAAGACTCTCCATTTAGTAAGTATTTGACACTTGTAGAACTTTCCGGAATTTGTATTTCTCAATTCCTATGGAATGCTTATTGCTTTCATTATAGTAATAACAAGATTTCTTACCCAGAATCCTATAAATCACTTGAGCTTGACATTTCCCTTCTAGCATTCTCCTTTTCACTGATTGGTGGGCTCACATTTATATTCGGCATGATTTATCCGTCATTTGGACTATTGACTATAGTCGAATATGTTTTTTAAATCAGAAGTCATTTTGATAAAATTATATCAGGCTAGGGTGCCTGTTTCAAGTATAGCTTCACACTACATGTGATCCATGTGACTGTTTAGAACTAATGAAAACGATGATTAGCATTTAGTTACAAGAATGGTTCAGCCCCTTGCTTGAGTGCAGTCCCTACCTAAGTCTGGAGTATATTTCTTGAATCAGTGGAATAAGATGGAGTCTTAGACAGCATTTTGACAGAACTCAATCAATTAAATTTAGACCTCCATGTATTTTTAGGCAGAGGGTCAGTAGCAATTAGTTGAGAGCACTAGAGAAAAAAAGAGGCATAGTTTGCATCCAATATGGAAAGAACAGGAGATCATACATCAGTCTTTCCAGCTAGACTCCATATATACTATGAGTGACTTCACCCTCAGAGAAGACACAAAAGGGTATACTATTGTATAGTGGTACAAAATGGGGAAATGATTAGTCACGTGCCCCAAGTACTGTCTTTCATGTGTATGCTAAAGAAGTATTGACTCCTTCACACATTTTTAAGCCAACAAAGATTTTTTAAAAATAAATTTGAATAGTTTTAAAGATACAGTCACACACACACACACACACACACACACACACACACACGTCTGTCCAGAAAAATTCCAGCCTTTGTTAATATGATGAGAATGGTTTGTGTGACATCGATATGATCAGGCAGCCAAGGAGACTGGACTAGAATGCACATGCGTGAACAATGATGGCTTCACTGTACTAGTCAGTGAGGGTGGTAGATGCCATTGAGTGGGCATATGTACTGTGTTGCATTCAAACACAGCACATATGCTCACTCAATGAGTAGAACAATGAATTGGCATCAGATTTTATGTTAAACTTGAGTATTCCTCCGTGGAAACTATTTGGATGATTCAGAGTGCTTTCAGGGACGATGTAATGAGTGCACTGCAATTAAAACTGAGGCGCAAATGCTTCAAAGATGGTTGAGAATCTGTTGAAAGTGATCCATGTTCTGGAAAGCCTGCAACAAGCAGAACATATGAGAATGCTGAATGTGTATGGGCTGCAATCAACAAAGATCAGTGACTGACAGGACGAGAACTAGAAACTGATCTGGGAATTCCAAAACCTACTGTGTCTGAGATTTTGATGCAGGATCTTGGTATGAAACATGTTGTGGCAAAATTCATTCACTAGATTCTGCTACAGAGCAGAAGGAACATCATGCTGCAGTTGCTAATGACTTGATTCAAACCACTACAGATGACCCAGATTTCCTCAAGAAGGTCATAACCAGAGGTGAATTGTGGGCTATGGTTGTGATTCAGAAATGAAGGCCCTGGCATCCCAATGGAAGTCACCTGGTTCTCCACATCAGAAGAAGGTGTGGCAAAGTTGCTCTAAGATTAAGACCTTGTTAACTGTGTTTTTTGATTGGGAAGGTATTGTCCAAAAGTATGTCCCTCCAGGCCAAACAACTAACAAGGGGTACTGCCTCAATGTTCTTCATCAGTTGAGAGATGCAATACAACAGAAACCGCCACACCCTGGGCAACTGGTGACTGGCAGCTTCATCACTACAACGCACTCACTCACGCATCACGTCTCATGCAGAGATTTTGGCAAAATATCAAATCACCCAGGTAATTCAGCCCCACTAGAGCCCAGATTTGGTGCTCTGCAACTTCTGGCTTCTCCCTAAACTAAAATCACCTTGGAAAGGTAACAGATTTCAGACCATCAGTGAGACTCAAGAATGTACGATGGGGCATCTGATGGCAATTCCAACAAAGGATTTTGCAGAGTGTTTTGAACAGTGGAAGAGATGCTGGGAGAACTGTGTGAGATCCCAAGGGGCCTACACTGAAGAGGACTGAGGCATCATTGTCCTATGTACAATGTTTCTTGTATCTTCTATTTTCTTCAATAAATGTCTCTACTTTTCATATCATGTTATGTAGCTGGATATCTTCTGGACAGACTGTATATATTCACATATATTCTTTAAATATTTTTATCACAATGTTGAATTTATAAATCTTTTAAATATGTTTTATTGATTATGCTATTACAGTTGTCCCATTTCGCCCCCCTTCATTCCCTTCCACCCTGCACACCCCCTCCCACCCACCTACCCCCTCTTTAGTTCATGTCCATGTGTCATAAGTTCTTTAGCTTCTACATTTTCCATACTATCCTTGCCCTCCCCCTGTCTATTTTCTACCTACCATTTATGCTACTTATTCTCCATACCTGTTCCCCCTCTTTCCCCTTCCCATTCCCCTGTTACTAACCCCCCATGTGATCTCCATTTCTGTGGTTCTGTTCCTGTTCTAGTTGTTTGCTTAGTTTGCTTTTGTTTTAGGTATGGTTGTTGATAACTGTGAGTTTGCTGTCTTTTTACTGTTCATACTTTTTATTTTCTTTTTCTAAGATAAGCCCCTTTAACATTTCATATAATAAGTGCTTTGAAACTGGCCTCTTAGGAGTATGTTACCCATTCTCCCTGAGAATCCCTAATAAAGGATGAACTCCTTTAACTTGACCTTATCTGAGAAGCACTTTATCTGCCCTTCCATTCTAAATGAAAGCTTTGCTGGATAGAGTAATCTTGGATGTAGGTCCTTCTTGCCTTTCATGACTCGGAATACTTCTTTCCAGTCCCTTCTTGCCTGCAAGGTCTCTTTTGAGAAATCAGCTGACAGTCTGATGGGAACTCCTTTGTAGGTTACTGTCCCCTTATCTCTTGCTGAATTTATAGATTTTTATATTTTGAAAATGTCCACTGTATATATGAAAGGAATAGTGGCAGAATCAGTATTCATTATAAAACAAATCAAGTAAATCAGATGTCGTTGCTGTGTTTTTTCATTTTAAATAAACATGTTAACATACAACTTCAATCAACCATCTGACTTTTGAATTGAAACTCTAAAATATGTAGATGAGAAAGGCAAGGGCCTTACCGTGAATTTGTCACCTTGTAAAAGTAAGGCCCTTGTACCCCTTCCTTGCCCTCTTGTCCCCTGCTTATTATATCATATAGTTATTTGATTTAAAAAGAAGTTCTCTGTGCTGTGCTCTCCCGGGCTCTCCCTCAGGAATGCATTCTTGAATTACTCCTTTTATTTGGCATCTGGAGGTTTTTACACTCTTTTCAATGTGCTTTAAGATTCAGGAGGGGAGAGAAGTAAGAGGAGGTAGAAGAGAAAACCAGCATAATCTTAGGCTGATCAGTTTTAGGAAAGAATTCACATGGAAACTGAGGTTCTGGAAATATAATCTACTTAAAAAAACCATCCGCGTTGATGCCCCCTGCAGAAAAATCCTTGTCATTCCCCAGGGGTTTGTGCACCCGAGTTGGGAGACTCCTGATTTTGAGTGCATGAGTTCTAGCGGGCATATTGTAGAGGGAAAGGCCAAGGAAGAGCATCTCTAAAGAAACTGTGAAAAATAAAATTAAAGTATCTGAACAGCAGATGGAAGTTTAAAAATAGGTAGAAAAATGCAAGGAAGAATGTGACCCATGGGACTGTCATTCACGTGGATCCTTGAATTGAATGTGTAGATAATGTTGGAGGGGGAGGCAGACAGACAGGCTGGCAGATGCTCCATGAATCTCAGGGAGAATGGGTAACATGCTCCTAAGAGGCCAGTTTCAAAGTGTCCAAACAACTTCCTTTCTGGAAGTGTTCTGGGCTGGTAATTATTTCCCAGCTGGTAGGATTGCTTCGGAGACTCTCCCTGGCTGGCCTTTTCGAAATGACACTTCTATCTCTTCAAGATTAAGCAGGCTCTTTATGACCTCTGATGAACCCTGGCCAGCTACAGTGGACTTCACTGGCCTGGAGGCCGCTGCTTTTCACGCCCTCTGACTGTCTCAGGAGTGGAGGCTGCTGGGCTGGCCTGGTCCTGCATCCTGAGCCACTGGCCTGTCCCTGACTTTCTCAGGGTTGCCAGTGCCAGTCAGCATCCCTCAGTGACTGTTGAGTTGTCACTCGAGCCATTCCCTCTGTCAATTCTCCTGAGCGATATCGTGTGTTCCAGAAGCCTCTGTGTCTTACCAATTGCTCCAAGCCAGGTTTCTGAACCCGTGCCACTTGTTTTGATGTTGGCTCAGGAATGTGCACACGCACAGCTGTTTTTCCTGGGGTGTGTGCATCTGTGCGCGTGTGTTTGTTCAAGTTTGTTTTTAAGCGTTTTCTTCACATGGTCCTCTTCCTTCTGCCCCTTTGACTTTGTGAAAATTTTTCTAGCATCTGGCAGAGTGTAAGTTGACAGTGTTGGCAGAATTTGTCATTGTTCATCGTGGTTCTCAAGGCCTTTGTAGTAACAAGAAAACCCAATTAAACAAAACCCACTGAGTTTCTCTCTTAATGCATGCGAGAGGTCACTTCATTTCTAAACACATCTTCCTGTAGGTTTTCCCACCACCACATGTCTGAGCCTCTCTCTTTTTTTTTTTAATATATTTTATTGATTATGCTATTACAGTTGTCCCATTTCCCCCTTCACTCCCCTCCACCCTGCCCACCCCCTCCCACTCCCATTCCCTCCTTTAGTTCATGTCCATGTGTCATAAGTTCTTTAGCTTCTACATTTCCCATACTATTCTTGCCCTCCCCCTGTCTATTTTCTACCTACCATCTATGCTACTTATTCTCTGTACCTTTACCCCCTCTCTCCCCTTCCCACTCCCCTGTTGCTAACCCTCCATGTGATCTCCATTTCTGTGATTCTGTTCCTGGTCTAGTTGTTTGCTTAGTTTCTTTTGATTTTATTTTAGGTGTGGTTGTTAATAATTGTGAGTTTGCTGTCATTTTACTATACATGTTTTTTTTTTTATCTTCTTAGATAAGTCCCTTTAACATTTCATAAAATAAGGGCTTGGTGATGATGAACTCCTTTAACTTGACCTTATCCGAGAAGCACTTTATCTGCCCTTTCATTCTAAATGAAAGCTTTGCTGGATAGAGCAATCTTGGATGTAGGTCCTTGTCTTTTCCTTTGTAGGTTACTGTCCCCTTATCTCTTGCTGCTTCTAGGATTCTTTCCTTCATTTTAATCTTGGCTAATGTAATTATGATGTGCCTTGGTGTGTTCCTTCTTGGGTCCAATTTCTTTGGGACTCTCTGAGCTTCCTGGACTTCCTGGAAGTCTATTTCCTTTGCCAGAATGGGGAAGTTCTCCTTCATTATGTTTTTAAATAAGTTTTCAATATCTTGCTCTTCCTCTTCCCCTTCTGGTAAACCTATAATTTGGATGTTGGAACGTTTAAAGATGTCCTGGAGGT
>PVIA01003092.1:11757-116885 GCA_004024845.1 Tonatia bakeri
GCCCCTCCTACCGGTCTGGATGAACAGGTCTATTTCGACTTCTTGGTTGTCCGACTTCCATTTATATCAATTTTCTGTCAGTTCTGGATGTTATTCTGCTTTTAAATTGTTGTTGTTCCTATCTTGGTTGTGCGTGGAGGTACGGTGCGTCCACCTATGCCTCCATCTTGGCCAGCAGTCTCCTGAGCTTCTCGATAGGAGCATCCCTTCCTCCTTTCTTCTCGTCACATGGAAGAGCTCTAAGCCCTTCTGTCATGCACTGTCAGCTCTTCCTACCTCCCGAAATCCACTCATTTTCCTTCCTTTTCACAGCTTTAAATTCACCTTTTCTGCAGGCTCCTGCCCTGAACACTTAAACATGCTCACATCTGTCTGTCTGCCACAGGAAGCCTCCCTTGACCTCCTCCTCCCTAGGAACAAACTCTGTCTCCCTCCTCCCCTGCCCAGACAAAATTCCTGAAAGTGTTGTCAACACTCACACTTCCCTCCACACCTCCTTCCCTTGCCTACCACTACGGCCTGCCTTCCCCCATCCAAGGGTGGAGGGGGAGTGGTTATTTGCACAAGGGGGTGGCAAAGTCTGATTTTCTGTATTAAGGTTTTGTGGGTTTTACAATATCCCAGCACAAATAGAGTCATGTCTTGTTCCACAGATTACTTGACTGACCTCAACCTTGGACCATTCTGCAGTAGACACAGTATCTCCCCTGTGATTACGTCACTACCACCATGTCAGTGAGACACCTCTGTGGTGTCCTTTTTGCTTTATCTCCCCTCCTCTGGGAATCATCATCTTCCTTGGCTTTGGTGCTGCTCCACTCTTAGTTCTCCTCTGCAGTCCTGGCTCCTGGCCTCGCTCTCTGTCATCTTCACAGACCACTTCAACGTTCAAGTTCCTCAGGCTCAGCTCTAGGTCCTCTGTCCTCTGTGCCTCTCTTCTCACCTGTGGCAACTGTACCTTCTCCCAGGACTTCAGTTAACTCTCTCTCTCCCTCCCCCTCTCTCTCCAGACCTCCCTCTCCAGCTGTTCTCTGAAAGTTACTACTTGAAAGTCCCAAGGACCTTTCAAATTCAACATAGAGGAAACTGGTTTCATCATGTCCCCCAAACCTACAACTCTTTCTGTGTCCTCTGTCCAGTGAGTAGCATCACCATATACTCAGCTTCCTAAGCCAACAGGAAAGATATTATCTCAGATTTGTTTCTTTTCTCTTGTCCTCCACCTACCCATTTCAATCACCAAATCAAAATAACTCTACATCCCTAATATGTTTCACATGCATCTACTTCTTTTTCATATCTCTGTTTATTTTTATCCTTCATCATTTACCCAGATGCCAATACCCTGGAAGATTTCCTTAACTTCACCATAACAGGTGAGGTTCTTGTATCAGTCACAGAAGCAGCACCAGTAGGACTGGTAGATGGATGGAAATATATTTTAAGGGATTGCCTCATGCCATTGTGGGGGCTGACAGTTCCAAATCCATGCAGCAGGTCAGCAGGTTGCACACTCAGGCAGAAGTTGATGCGCAGTTTTGAGGCAGAATTTCTTCCTTCCTGGGAAGCATCGATTTTTGCTCATAAGGCCTTCAACTGATTGGATAAGTCCCCTCCTCCTCGTCTCGAGGCAATTGGCTTTCCTTAAACTCGGTTGACTATGGATCTTGACCACATCTACAAAACACCTTCATGGCAACACCTCGGTTACTATTGGATTAAATAACTGGATACTGTAGCTTAGCTGAGTTGATACATAAAAATAACCATCACAGTTCTCCTTTTGGGTGGATGTTTCCATAAACCCACAGCTGTGAGCATAGATTCCACTATATTAAAATAGGCTGGGTACTGATCTGTGTCACTGCCAGACTGTGGGCAGGCACTGTATGTTGTCCACCTAACCTAATGCTTGCATAAAGTAGGAATACTACACACACACCACACACATGTGTACACACTCACTCATACACACAGACACACACATTCATATATACATGCATAGGAGTGAATGAAGGAATGAATGCTTATTTTCTCAGTCTCTTTTTTTTCATGGATGGTCTATGGGAAGCAACATCCCAACAATGTACTACTAGTAACAAATGACATTTGGTGGCAGTAGATAGTTGCCAGGAAATGAACAACATTTCAATATGTCATACTACCAATATTCCAAGATTTACCACAGCCTAGTCCTGGATCCAACAACAGCCAACAAAGCTGCAAAAGAGAAAAGCAAAGAAAAGATTAGGCACTTTGCAGCTAAATATTCTCATACTTAAGAGAAACATAAAAATAACAATTTATTACCTATCATATAACGTGTGGTTAAAAATAGTTACATGATTTTTCATTATGTGGCAATTATACATTTCATGTCACATACTTTGAAGTTTCAAAAAGTATAATTTCTTTATTTTTCTATAAATTAGTTTGCCTTTCTTTCCCCACTTAAGCCTGGTGGCAGAAACTGAATAGAGTTAACAGCAGAAAAACTCAATCCACTCAAAGTTTTCTCAGTTAAATCTTAGTAGTCCCCTTCAGTGGGATTGCATCTCATTTGTGGGGTGTTCGCAGAGGTGAGAGGAGGACAGCTGTCCTCAGTTGTCACCTTTTCAGCAATGTCCCCTGGAATGTAAGTTTTCCCACCTCATCCGTGCACTGTCCTCAGTCCACCTCGACGTCTGCAGATAGGTCTGTGGTTCCACCTGAACGCCAGCCATACAGCCTGGGCCAGCACCTGCTGCTCTCACACTGCAAGGCCTCTTCAGAGCTGCCAGCTACATCTCAGCTAATTCTATTCTGAAGCACACAGGGAAATTATTACTGTTCTCGCGCTCCCTCTGGGATCTCCAGAATGTTTTTTGTTACTCTCCCAGTTACCCACACAGCATTTCTAATCTGCTGCCTCTGCTCCCTGGGGCTATGGGGACTCCATGAGGGTAGTAGTCCAGGGCTTCAGAGGGAAACAAAGGTCTGGATCTCCAGACCCATCTGAAGTTCTGTCATTCTCAACACAGCTCTGCCGAAGTGGGAGGCTCGTCCTCAGAGGCCCATGTCAGTGTCTCTCTTGTTGCTCCCCTCTCTTGCTCTTTCCTCTCCCATAACCTGGAGACTTCCTTTCAGGTGTCTGGGAGGGAGTAGAGGAGGTGCACCTGGTTCAGCACATGTTCTGTCACAATGATTGTTTATGGAATGATCTGAACATTTGAAACTGAAACACCAAAAGTTGGGCTACTTTGTTCTCTTGTTCTGTTCTAATGATTTCTCAGGGAAATAATGGGTTGACTTATATCAAACAAGATCTGGTCCTCCAAGTGGGAAAGGGTTGAAGAATGGGAAGGGACATGGGAAAATAATACGTTAGTTGAAACCTCACCATAAACTCTGCCACATTAACATCTACCCAGGAGCTAGGATTCTCACCACAGGTTACAGATGAGAAAATGAGGTGTAGAGAATTGAGGAACTGTCACGTGCCCAAGGTCGTAAGTGGCAGAGCAATAGTTTGGACACATGTTGGTCTCACTTCACTATGCCATACTGTCCATAAGAAAAAACATGGAGAAATCATTGTTTTCCAAAGCACATCTGTCATAGTTTCTTTCTACTCATACAGGAAAGTTTCCAGACCTCAGAGTGCCAGTACTGTCCAGGGAAATACCAAGTCCTTTTTAGGAAACAATGTTTTCTCATTGTTTATTAAATTGAAAAATGATATAGAAGCTTCCAAGTGAAAGGATGAAAAGCATATTGAATATCTCTTTGCTAGACACAGGAGGTAAAGCACCTACTGTGTGTTGGGGTTTGTGGATACAATGGGATTGACAATCTTTCATAGGGCAAAACACAAAGGTAGGGAATTTTAATTTATACACGGCCTGGGATTTTAAAAGAGGCTTGTACAAGGGTCAACAGAAGCAGAAGAAAGGACCTTGGCCCCGTCTGAAGTGGTTGGTACAGGTTTCCCAAGGATGGGGTCAAGTCTTAAGGAAGGAGAAGTTGGCCCAGAAAGATGATCTGGAGGATGTGATGGTGGTGGTGGTGGTGGTGGTGGTGGGTATTCCAGGCTGATAAGACAGGGAACAAGGTTATTGGGTTATAAAACAGCCTTGTTAGTTCATGGATCTCCAACACAAAGTGATGCAAGTGGACAGGGAGTTGAGGTCCTGCCACAAAGAGCTAAATTTGTCATGACACCACTTAGATTCAACCCTGTAGGTGATGACTAGCCACTGAACAAATTAAATCAGGAGTGATGTGACCAGATGTGTTTTTAAGTGCACTCTGGGTGGCAGTGAGGAGGGTGGATGGGGTAGAACTTGAAGATGGGAAGCTACCCTATTGTCTAGCAGAGAGATGAGGGTCTAGGCTGAGGTAGTAACAGTGTAGATGGAGAGCAGGAGACAAATTCAAAGGACAGAGGGAAGTCAGATCATTGGGACTTAGTACGAACTGAAAAGGAAAAGTGAGGGTAGGGAATGAGGTAGTGAAGATGACTCCAGACAACTGTGTGGCTATGTGGGTAGAAGGTGGTACCTCTAAACAAAAGAATGAAGAGTGTGTTAGTCAGGGTTCTCCAGAGAGACTGAACCAAGAGACACACACACACACGTACACACACACATGATGTATGTATACATATACCTGGGGTTTATATATTTACATACATCTGTATGTTGTATATTTATATATCAAAGTTATAAATATTTAATCAATTTATATTATATATAATTTAAAGGAAATTTATTTTGAGGAATTGGCTCATATAATTATGGAAGCTGAGAAGTCCTATTATCTGCAAGCTGGAGACCCAGGAACGTTGGTCCAAGGTCAGGAGAAATTGAGATGTCCCACCTCGTGCAATCAGGGAAAAAGGGGTGTTTCCCTTGCCTCTACCTTTTGTTCTATTTAGGCCCTCAACAGATTGGATTCTGCCCACCCTTGTTGGGAACAACAATCTGCTTTACAGAGTCCACAATTCAAATGCTAATCTCATCCACACACACCCAGAAGCAATGTTTACTCTGGGCACTTCATGGCCAGTTAAGTTGACACATAAAATTAAACATCAGGAGGAGAAACAGTAGGCTTTGGGGAAAAGATTATGAGTTTGGTTGAGGTTGAGGTACCCCTGGGAGGTGTCAAATAGGCAGTTGGATTCAGGTATGTAATTTGTAAGCAAGGTCAAGACCAGAGGTGTTGGATTTGGAGTCTACAGCATGGAGGGATAGTTACCACCATAGAATGTATGTGATTGCTCAGGGAGAGTACTTAGGAGGAAGATGAAGTTGTTTCTGGGATAGACTAGGATGCAAATAGAAGAAGAGGATTCTGAGAAGGATGATAAACAGAATCAGAAATGCATGGGATCCCCAAAATAAAGGAGGCAAGCATTGAGGGAGGAGGACCATGGGATCATAAGGTCACATACTGCAGTGGTCTTTATTTTTTTATGTTTATATTAATTCAAGGTGTATTACAACAATGTCTACCATTCTTTTTCTTCTTTTTTTCACATTTCTTTCTCTTTTTATTGTTGTTCAAGTATAGCTATCTCTATTTCCCTCCCACCACTCCCCCCAACCCCAGCCATCCCTACTTCCCACCCTCAATACTACCCCTCTTTGGCTTTGTCCATGTGTCCTTTATACATGTTCCTTGATGGCCCTACCCCTTTTCCCTCTGTTATCCCCTCCCACCTCCCCTCTGGTTACTGTCAGTTTATTCTTTATTTCAATGTTTCTGGTTATATTTTGCTTACTAGTTTGTCTGGTTGATTAGGGTCCACTTATAGGTGAAATCATATGGTATTTGTCTTTTACCGCCTGGCTCATTTCACTTAGCATAATGCTCTCCAGATACAACCATGCTGTCTCAAAGGGTAGGAACTCCTTTTTTTCTGCTCTGTACTATTCCATGGTATAAATGTACCATAGTTTTTTGATTCACTCATTTACTGATGGGCACTTAGGTTGCTTCTAACACTTGGCTATTATGAACTGTGCTGCTATAAACAATGGGGTGCATAGGTTCTTTTGCACTGATGTTCCAGGATTTTTAGAGTACAATCTCAGAAGTGAAATTGCTGGGTCAAAAGGCAGATCCATTTTTAGTTTTTTGAGGAAATTCCACACTGTTTTTCACAGTGTCTGTATTCCCACCAATGGTGTATTAGGGTTCCCTTTTCTCCACAGCCTTGCCAGCACATGCTGTTTGTTGATTTGGTTAAGATGGCTGTTCTCACCGGTATGAAGTGGTATCTCATTGTGGTTTTAATTTGCATCTCTCTGATAGCTAGTGATATTAAGCATCCTTTCATATGTCTCTGGGCCCTCTTTATGTCCACCTTGGAGCAGTGTCTGTTCAGCTCTTTTGCCCATTTTTCAGTTGGGTTGTTTGTCTTCCTGGAGTGGAGTAGCGTGCATTCTTTATATCTTTTGGGGATCAAACCCTTGTCCAAGGTATCATTTGCAAATATATTTTCCCATATGGTTGTTTCTCTTTTCATTCTGCTGGTTTTCTTTAGCCATGCAGAAGATTTTTATTTTGATGAAGTACCATTTGTTTGTCCCTTCTTTTATGTCCCTTGCTCTAGGAGACATATCAGTGAAAATATTGCTTCTGCCGCACTCCTTAAAGAAGACGGAAGAGTGGCACCTGGGCTGCCAGTGGGGCGCTCGCTGGTGACTCACAGGAGGGATGTTTTGGCAGAATTACTGAGGATGGAGCCCAGCTGCAGCCACTGGGGCTGGGAAGGCTGTGGTTTTGTTGCAGGGAATTTCTTCTGTGTCTGGCGGAAAGAGAATGTTATTTTCACCTGGTCCCAACATTGTTGCATTAAGGATGTTAAATAACATTTCTCCCTTTTTCAGATGTAGGGATATTAGCTCTGGGCTTCCTCTTGATGCCAGAATAGCTTAGCTAATTTTTCCTAAATTCTTAGTTATATCCTGGACAGTTTCTCTAGAGAAAAAAGAATTGTGTGTGTCAAATATCTTCACTTTTATGGGGTCTAAAATTCACAGTGAAGAAGTTTTTATTTTGCCAGAAAAACTAATACTTACAAAGTAATATTGTTTTCTTTTACTGTTTTACTTTTACTATAATCAGTAGAGTGGAATTTAT
Source organism: Tonatia bakeri (assembly GCA_004024845.1). Taxonomy (NCBI): domain Eukaryota; kingdom Metazoa; phylum Chordata; class Mammalia; order Chiroptera; family Phyllostomidae; genus Tonatia; species Tonatia bakeri. The sequence continues at coordinate 18,886 of PVIA01003092.1, forward strand.
TTCCATTTTGTACAATATTTACTCTGTTTGCAAATTAATAGCAGACTTTTTTAATAAAAGAAGATTGCTGGATTTGCAATTGAATGTAATTTTTAGGTTTTGTAAGTTAGTGAAATAATCCAGTGAATTAACTTCTTATTCCCAGTTCATAACTACCCAAACTTTCTGGATAATTGGTTCTGTTTTCCAGATAACAGCAGAGTCTTAAGTCATAAACAGGACTCCAAGTGTTTTTTTTTTATTTTTTTCATGTGAGTTGGGGTTTATTTTTATTATTTATCAACTTAAATTATAAAATGCTGAGCCTAAGTGTCCTCTTCAAAGAATACTTTCTTAAGTACCACCTATTCATAATACGCTTCAATGTAGACTAACAAATCCAATAATGAGGACAGTTTGGTAAAGCAATAGGAAACTTTGCAGTAACTACAACAAATATACATCATCATACTCTTTGTGGAGATGACACACTGGAAATTGCAGGTGGTGCTTATTTTTAAATGTATGCTCTATTTAATGTGTCCCTAAGTTCTCAGTCTCCACAATAAATCTAGCACAGGCAGCACCCCTCTTTCATCCATCGTACAAAATGCGGGCTGTTACAAATCCCAAGCAATGAAGTGTATAGTTGCTTCAACTTTGTCTTGGCATATAAAGCTAAGGAACTAATATTCTAAGAGGTGATGTATTTTAATCCTAATATGCACCTAAGAATTCATTGAGTGAAAAGTTAAGGCTAGCAATCGACCTCAGCAAATTGATGCTTATAAATTATTTCAATGTGAAATTGTGTTTTAGGTGAGAAACAAGAGTGGGTGTTGAGAGGGAGTAATAAACCATCAAACTTCAAATGGTGACATGTCATCACACCACTGTACTCACTGGACATTATTCACAAGTGCACCTTTGATTTATTTTTCTCACTGGGTTTGTAAATCTCTTTCTTGGAGTACAAACTGCATGAGTAGTAAGTTCCATGTGCCAAGGGATTGCTTGGTTCATCTCTTAGACTTCAAGTTTATTAATAACAGCAACAAAAAAGTGGATTGATGCAAGACTTAGAGAACCCAAAAGTGAAAAAAAAATTATTTTAGTCTCTACTTTTTTGCTTTATGTGTATTTCTTTTTTGCTAAAAGAACTTCTCTGATCATTTGTTCCCTCATCATGCTTTGAAAAATGTAGAAACTAGCAGTTGAAGAAATCAGTTATGCCAATTGTTCCATCCTTCCCCTGGAATAGGGTGACTTCTGCTCACTGTTACACTGTGGGACTTGTACTTCTCTGTCCTTCTTTTGTTTAAGGTAAATATGCCTCCAGAAACTCTCTAGCAGTCTAATCTCTGTCTCTTAGTTAGTTGCCTTGTTGGGTTGAGTGAAGTACCAAGGAGGCCAAGTCTTGGGTTTAATATGACAAAAATCACCCTGTGTTATGGAGTACATTTATCTCTGTAGAGTCAATTAGCTTTCTTACAATTAAGGGCACAAACTATACCTTTAGTCCAAGTCAGCCAAGTCCTTACCATGAGTCATGAAATAGAACTTGATATAAGACCAGACAGCTGAGGACACTGGGTTCAGCAGGAACCACAGAGATACTTACGGTGTTTTGAGGCTGTGATAACAGAATACCATAGACCTAGTGGCTTATAATTAACAGAAACTTATTTCTTGCAATTCTGGGGGCTAGGAAGTTCAAGATCAAGTCACTGGCAGATTTGAAATTTGGTGAGAATTTGCTTCCTATTTCATAGACAGCCATCTTTTCATGGTGCCTTCACATGGCAGGAGGGGCAAGGGATCACTCTAGGGTCTCTTACATGGGCACTGATCCCGTTCAGGAGGGCTCCATCCTCATGACCCACTCACCTCCTAGCAGCCTACCTCCTAATACCATCACACTGGTGTTTAGGGTTTGAACATGAATTTGGGGGGACACAAGCATTTAGAGATTATCTATGTCATTTTTTTTTTTTTTACTTTATAGATGAAGACCTGAGGCCCAAGGAGGTCAAGTCCCTGTTCACAGTCACACAGCCTCTTAGAGCTGGTACTGGAGGGCCACCTTCCAGTCCTTTTCTTTCCTGGTCCATTGTGTACAGATGTCTTAGCAAATATCCCTTATCATTGTTGGAAGCAAGCAAAAACTCCAGTTGGGTGTTTCGTAGTCCATGTGTTCTTTACTTTATGTTGTCAACAGTCTATGCTTTCAGTACCATTTGTCCTGCAAGTGAGGACACAGATATTCCTCCCACACTCATGCACTGAGCACTGCTGTGTGCCACACACTGGTGCTTGGGGTAGGAGTGCAAGGACATATTGCACACATGTTAATACAAAATATGTCTAAATGGTCCCTGGTGCCCCCTCTCCCCTGCCACATGTAGCCTAGGGAAGATGATCTACACAGTAATTCCCTTAGATTCAGACATTAAAATAACTAGCCTCAGCTCAGGAACCAGAGAAACCCCTGGCAGAGTTAGAAGTGCCCTTTATTTCACAGATTTCACGGCTAGATGCCAGAGTGATATAGGGAAACTGGGAACATGGTCACCAATGGGTTTTCTGGCAGGCCTAGGGAGATTGGATCATCTCATTACATCATTTTTAATTATTACCTCTTGACCTCACTTGCTCACTTTCTCTCACCACATCATGTACTGGTTTTAATTGGTCAGTAGCCTAAGAGTGACAAGCTTACTCGAACTTTCCAACACAGAGCATGAAAACTTCGGCTACTGTGAATTCCAACCTTTTGCATGGTGACATCTGGCAAGGACTCCAAAGGAGGCAGAAAGAAGAGAGCAGCTTATTCAACAGAATAACCTCATTTTAAGGCCCGAGTGCCAAGCTAATTTGTCCAAATTACTACACTCAGTTCTCAATTATCCATTTCAAGGATTATTTATATTGTGGATTTTCAATAGTCACCATCTCACCCAGTCAAAGCAGGAGGTCAGGGTCAGATGCTAAATCAGTAATTGTATATAAAGAGAATTCAGAAAACTGCCAGCAACATGGATTAATTCAGGGAAGGCCTGTTGAAATTATTAGAGATTAAAGTTATGTTGTTGCTGTATTCTTTCCAAAGAAAGGCTACTTGATTCTAGCTGTATATCATTGTGCAAGTTACTTAATTCTTCTGGGCCTCAGGTTTCCCCTGTAAATGAGGATGTACCAAGATGAATTTTAAAGTCCCTTCCAGTGCCAACACCTCACAAGCATAAGACCACTACTTTCAAATACCTGCAGTAACTGGTAATAAGCTAGTTATCATTCCAACCAATCAGCTTTAGTTGTGATTTATAGTTGAAAACAGCAGCAGCCCACACCTACCTTTCCTGAATTATAGTAACAGTGTTTGTGTTTTAAAAAAATGAATATAGGGTTTAAAAGCATATAATGTTATAATCTTTAAAACTTTAAAGGGACTGCTGGTCAAGATGGCACCATAGGCAGATGTGGCTTGCCTCTTTGCATAATCACATCAAAAGTACAACTAAAATATAGAACAATCATCACTCAGAACTGTCAGAAATCAGATTGAACAGAAGTCTGACAACTATGGAATTGGAGAAACCACATCCATCACACTAGCAAGAGGGGCACAGACGCAAAGCAGGCTGGCCCCATACTCATGTATGGTGGATGGGAATTTGGGGAGGAATATTTCAGGAGCCAGGAATCCCAGCTCCACACCAGGGACCACAGCCCAGAGTTCCAGTGCCAGGAAGATAAGTCCCCACAACATCTGGCTGCAGAAGCTAGCAGGGATTGAGTCAATGAAGGAGGCTGCTGGAACCCCAGGAAGTTCCTCTTGAAGAACAGCCACATGGGCTCATATACTCAGACTCAGTCCCCTTGAGCTCCAGCACCAGCATAGCAGCTTGAAAGGCATCATTGGTACACAGGGAGGAACTGAAGTGTTTGGCATCAAGGTGGGCAGGAACCATTGTCCCTTTTCTAAACCCCTCCAGCTGGTGCCATATCTGAGACTCCATCAACCTCGCTACTACTGTTTGACCCGCCTTGGAGATCCCATGAGACTGCCCCATGCAACCAAAGCTGCTTTTCCATATGAAGGGCTGGTCTTGGCTCATGCTTCATAATTTTCTAAATCCTATCAAACAAGCAATAGCTGGCTTCAGTTATCCCCAGGCCTGGCACTAGCAGCAGCCAGCCTAGATTCACAGCTTGACTTTGCCTGGGAACCTCCAAGGCTAGCACAAGTAGCAGCCATCTCAGATTGCTATATACCTCAGGCAGGATGTCCCAGGCTAAACAGAGGTGGGAGCTGACCCTGGCCTGCATCACCTGGGAAACCCCAGGTGCTGACACACTCAGTAACTGACACACCAGTGGACAGCTGTAGACCATGTTAGAGCACCACCACACTGCCCCACTCATATGATCCTCCATGGAGGGTGGAGGGTGGTGGTCAGTGGTGATATCCAGTTCTTGCAGCTGGCTGGCCTGGGTAAATCCCTCCCATACACCTGTCAACAGCAACCAACTCTCAACTACAAGAGAAGGGTGTACTCAGCCCACATGAAGGGCACACTTCAAGTACCCAGCTTGGGTGATAGGGGAGGTTGTGCCAGTGGACCCTACAGGACATCTATTACATTAGGCCACACTACCAAGACAAGGGGTCATAGCAGCTCTACCTAATACATAGAAACAAACACAAGGAGGCTAACAAAATGAGCAGACAAAGAGACATGGTCCAAATGAAAGAACAGACCAAAACTCCAGAGAAAGAGCTAAACAAAATGGAGATGAGCAATGTATCAGATGCAGGGTTCAAAGCCCTGATTATAAGGATGCTCAAGGAACTTAGTGAGGACCTCAACAGCATAAAAAAGATCCAGTCAGAAGCAAAGGACACACTAATTGAAATAAAGAACAATTTACAGGGGAACAACAGCAGAATGGATGAAGCCAAGAATCAAAGCAATGATTTGGAATATAAAGAGCAAAACAAAACAAAAGAAAACAAAAAACCCCAAACAAACAAACAAACAAAAACTAACCAATCAGAAAAAGAAGAAAAAATAATCCCCCAAAATAAGGATAGTAGTATAAGCAGCCTCCGAGACAGCTTAAGTGATCCAACATTCATGTCATAAGGGAGCCAGAAGGAGAAGAGAAAGAGCAAGAAATTGGAAATGTATTTGAAAAAATAATGAACAAAAACTTCCCTAATTTGGTGAAGGAAATAGACATGCAAGTCCAGGAAGCACAGAGTCCCAAACAAGATGGATGCAAAGAGACCCACTCCAAGACATATCTTAAACAAAATGCCAAAGGTTAAAAATCGTGAATCTTTAAAATATATTTTTATTGCTGTTCAAGTACATTTGTGTCCATTTTCACTCCCACTCCCCACCTAACCCCTCCCCGCCTCCCACCCATGGACCTATCCTGTTTGGCTTTGTCCATGTATCCTTTATACATGTTCCTTGATGGCCCTTCTCCTATTATTCCCCATTATCCCTCTCTCCCTCTTCTTTGGTTACTGTCAGTTTGTTCTTTATTTCAATGTCTCTGGTTGTATTTTGCTTGCTTATTTATTTTGAAAGCAGCAAGACAAGAAGTTAGTTGCCTACAGTGGAGTTCCCATGAGACTGTCAGCTGATTTCTCAGGAGAAACTTTGCAGGCTGGAAGGGATTGGCAAGAAATATTCAAAGTGATGAAAAGTAGGGACCTACAGTCAAGATTACTCTACCCAGCAAAGGTATCACTTAGAATTGAAGGGGAGATAAAGGGCTTCCCAGACAAGAAAAAACTAAAGGTGTTCATCATTACCAAACCATCATTACCATATTTTGCTGAGTATGATGCACTCCTGTGTCTAATGCACACCCATGCTTTTGGTCCAAATTTTCAGGAAAAAAGCTCTTCATTTTAATTTTTTAATAGATTTTTAAAAATTTATATTTAGAAATAGAACCAATGGTTGTATTTTAGGGTATTATTTTGCATACATTATTGCTTTCTAGAGTTACATTTTTAACATGTAATCATAAATACAAGAATTAAAAATATTCATATAGATATGGAATTAGTACTACACATGTGTAATGCACACCCTTATTTTTCCCTCAAAAATTTGGGCAAAAAAGTGCACATTATACATGGCAAAATACAGTATATGAAATGTTAAAGAGACTTATTTAAGAAAAAAAAATCATTAAAACTATGAACAGTAAAATGGCAATAAACACATACCTATCAACAATTGAATCTAGAAAACAAACTAAGCAACAAGATGAACAGAGACAGGATCATGGATATGGAGAGCATTTTGATGGTTGCCAGATGGGAGGTAGGTGGGGGGCAATGGGTGAAGAGGTGAGGGGATTAAGAAGTACAAACAGGTAGTTACAGAACAGCCATGGGGATGTAAAGTACAGCACAGGAAATGGAGTAGCCAAAGAACATATACGCATGACCCAGGGACATGAACAATGGTGGGAGGGTTGCCTGAGGGACTGGCGCGTGCTGCATGGAGGGAGGCAAAGGAGGAAAAGTCAGGACACCTCTAATAGCATAATCAATAAAATATAATTTAAGAAAAACTCGAGAGGAGCATTGATTTTAATTCCTACTCCTATTAATTGTTGAGCTTGTTTTCTTACATAGGTGTTAGTTCCATTTGCTCAAGGAACCCATTGCTTATTGATTGATAAGTGCAAATGGAGAAAGGTCAGGTGCCAGCAAGTATGCAGACATTCCAAATTAATGAAGTCTTGAATTGATGAGGTTCTAATACATGATGCTTTTTGAGTTTTTCTGTTGTTTATATTATCTTTATCAGTATGTCTTATTCTAACCACAAGAGTTGAGTGTTATTACAGTGAAGGAAGGGGAGTGTGTGTGTGTGATCTAAAAGTGATCTAAAAGTGTGTGTGTGACCTTACCATATAACCACCTCCACACATGTCACATTGATTGCTACTCTTTATCTCAGATAAAGGCTATGACATGGGATAGTCCTTATCTTTCCTACCTCACAAGTAGTAGAGACAAGTGAGACAATAAATATGAACATTCTTTGAACTCAAGAAGACAGCTTTTAAATACAGACTTAAAAAATTATCTTAGAGTCAAATAATCTCAGTGGAAAACTTTGTAGATAACGGTGTCCATAAAATATTCCATTTGATCTTTTATTTCCCCATATATTGGCCTTCACCTTCATAGCTCAAATGTCTCACAGAATCTCTCACATGTATATCTGGAAGCAGCTCTGCCTCTGCCCTTCTCACTTGACCCCAGTTCTGGGAAGCCCAGTCTAACCACATGTGGATGGAGGAATCTCTTCATTCTCTTCTTGCTAGGTTCTGGGAGTTCAATAGTAGCTTCCCCTCCTAAGTACATAAGTTTTCTTTTACTGTAGGGATCAGCGGTAAATGTATACATTTATTTAGTTATTTTTGGTACCTTTATTGTTCCATTTTGTTTCTACATTCAGCAGTATAGTGGATGTATTTAATGGAATGACTTTATTTTATAAATAAGTTATCAAACTGATTCAGTAAAACTTCATTAATTTAAAAATTTGTATTCAGTCTACATTTGCTATAGTGCCAGTGATTCTTTTTTAAAGATTTTTTTCTATTTATTTATTTATTTATTTTCTATTTTTAGAGAGAAGGAAGGGAGGGAGAAAGAGGGAGAGAAACATCAATGTGGGAGAGAAACATCGATTGGTTGCCTTTTGTGCACACCCCGACTGGAGACCAAACCTGCAACCCAGGCATGTGCCCTGACCTGGAATTGAACCCGGATGACCTTTTGCTTTGTAGTATGGTGCCCAACCAACTAAGCCATGCCAGCCAGGGCTAGTTCCAGTGATTCTTTACCTGGACTGGTCAGGTTAGTTGTTCTGGTTGTGGCCATAAAATAAAGAAAAACAAAGGTGGGCCACACATTCTTGCCCTTTGCCTTGACTTTAATCAGTTGAACTGATCAGTCCCGACCATATCTATTTCAGTTTCAGAGAAAAGGGTCAGCTTGTCTCATTTTGGAAGTAGCTATCCATAAGCTATTCAGAATCTAGATTGTTCTTATTTGGCTACTTAATTTGAAAGTAGAAATGTGTCTCTGTTTAGAAACGTAGTAATGAAGGCAAAGGTGATGAAACACAGTATTTCTAAATTGATGATTCCTTCCATACAAATAAATTGTATTCATTCTGGTGGCTTAGCATTATCTTTTAAATAGAGTACTTACTAAATTGAACAGTATCCTCTGAAAACCTTTCTTACAGAATTTTCAAACTGTTTTGTTTATTGTTCTCTTGAAGACTGGTCCTCTTGTTTTTGGCATTAGCTGATACCATTGGACTTCAACCCACCTCTTCATCATTGAGTAATGATGCACTGAGAAACTTAAGAAGCACCTGCAGTGACTGACACTAGGGTTAGACTCTGCCAGGCTACACCTGAATATGTCCTTAAGAGTAAACCCAGGAGAACAGGAAATCATTTCCTTCTGGTCAGCACTGAGTTCTGAGATCTGCAGAGATCAAACGCTGAGGCCCAGGACAATCGGATGCTGCCAAATCATGCTTTGCCCTCGGAGTTGGCATCCCCCATGATCTTGGGTGATTTCATGAAATAGTTTAGGGACTGAAGAGGTCTGTCCAGACAATAGAGTAGTGTCAGAGAAAATATTTTCCCTCCAATTGGGAGATGTGTGCCAAACTGGGGTGCATGGGGAGCTCAAGTGGCTTGCAGAATGAGGTGTGAATACAGATGCCTTCTATATCTCCACAAGGTTTACGAAGAACTTAGGCACAGGGATGACTTCATGAATTAGTGGGCCCTGGAGCCGCAGCACACATAGCAGATGTGGCTCTGTTCGGCAGAGGCAGCGATCTGACTGATATCTAGCACGATGTGATGCAGATGGTTCTACAGTAGAATTGGTGAATAAGGTCAGCTTGATCTAGGTCAGGCAGACAGACATACTGCCCAAGAGTTTGTAGGAGGACCTTTCTCTCTGGGAGATTTGGAGTGCCCTTAACCAGACGGAGATCTAGAGGTTAGATTCCCAACAGCTTCCTGCACAAAGAGCCCCTGCCAAGAGGCCATTTAGAAGGCATCTGGTAGAATGCTCAAGAGATCTTCAGCTTGAGTGAGAACCTTATGTGAGCCTGTTAATTTACTATCTAATTCAGCTTATTTATTATTACTATTATTATTAAAGAAAAAGCTGTATTATTTACAGATACTTGTTTTTTAATTTTATTTATTGATTTTGAGAGAGATAGGGGGAGAGAGAGAGAAAGAGATAATTTGTTGTTCTACTTATTTATGTATTCATTGGTTGATTCTTGTATGTGCCCTGATTGGGGATTGAGCCGCAATTTTGGCATGTTGGGAAGATGTTATGATCAACTGAGCTACCCAGCCAGGGTACAGATACTTTGGATTTAAAAGAAAATTGTGATTTATTAAGCTCAATGGAAGGAATGTCTTATTCAAAGTTTTCATTCACTAAAGCAATAAATATTGAGTAGCTCTGTGCTCTTGGCACTAGCTATACAGTGGTGAATTAAACAGATATGTCCCTGTCCTCCTGCAGTCTGTTTGATTCATATGGTTGAGTGTCATTCAGAGACTAATGATATAAGGATAGTCTTGATAGTTAATCTTTCTCACATCCTGGTTTCCATGGGTTGTAATATTTACAAGCAAGAGGCTTTCCACATGGTGGGCAGCATGAATGGAATAGGCACAATATTCCGCACAAACCTGGACTTATGGCCTGGCTGAGTTAGAAGAATACTGTTTGAGAAGCTTAGGTTAGACCTCCCATTGGGGAGGGGAAAGGACAGGGCAATGACTTGATAAGCAGAGAAAGTGCAGCCATTGATAACAAGTGTCTCTTCTGAGCAGGTTGCTAAAAGGAAAGTGGCCTTGAATGGACTGAGACTTCTGTTTTGGATTGTAATCTGACAAAAATAGTATCACTGTGTTTTTTTCATCTTTCCAGATGGTGAGACTGCATAGACCTGGGGCCGACCTGGCATTCTGGTTTAGCACATACGCTCTAGGGGAGGAGTGGACTAGGCATTCAGATTATGCATTCACCAGACACTCACTGAGTGCCTGCTTCAGGCTAGACACTGCCAGGTGCTGGGATGCAACAGAAGATAAGAGAGACGTGGTCTCTACACTGGTGAACTTTTTATTCTAAAGAGGGAGACAAACTAAAACCGAGTGAACAGATTGTGAATGAAATCACCTCAAGCTATAGTGGGTGGTAGGAAAGAGGAATATAGAGGGTTGAAAGGGAAAACAACAGACTTTGGATGGGGTCAGCCCGGACAGGTCCCTTCATTTGAGAAGATGTGTAGAGAACTGAAGAATGGGAAGGACCCACCTTGTGAGGAGCCAAGGAAGAACATCATAGGCAAAGGCAACAGTAGGTACACATGTCCCAAGGTAGGTGACCCTGGCTGGTTCAAGCATGGTGAGATCAGTGGTTCAGGAGGAGAGGTGGGTTAGGCTGTGGAAAAAGGCAGTGGCCAGATCATTTAGGGCTTTGGATTTCTTGAAAAAGAGTTTGTATTTGTTCTAACTGGTATTCATTCAAGTGTTTGAATACAGTCGTACATAATCCTAGGTACTACTATGAGATTAATGATCTCTGTGGGTTGCTGCACCACACAAAAATCCTCAGGGACTCCCCACTGCCTTCCAGCCAGCATTGAATGTGTCCTTCAGATTGTCTTGTCTTTTATTTCTTCCCTTCATGCAAATTAAGGCCCAGCCTAGCGTCAACCTCTACTCCCTGCACTCACCTACCTCAAGCCTTTGTCCTGCCATTATCTCCATCTCCAGAAAACTCACCCCCTTCAAGGCTCAGTTCCCATGGCATCCCCTTCATGCTGCCTTTCTTTCACAGTTCTCCCAGCCCAGATTGATCTCCCTTCTCCGCCAGCCCTTTTTAACCTATGAATACCTATATTTAACCTATATTCATCAATTTCGAAATGCACTTCTCCCCCCACATTTAACTTCTGAAAGTTAGGTTGTGCCTAGCAGTTGATAGTATATCATAGTATAGTTGGCAATGCTTTTAACTTTCTTAGCAGTTGTATAAATGAATACCGTGTCTTACGATCAGCGGCATCTTAGATGGGATGAAATGTAGTAATCAGTCCACCAATACTATTGTAATCAATATAATTGCATTTTCTTCTCCTGAAATGAGAGTTCTGAGCTGAGGAACCACATGGTAGCCCTTTTCCTATTCCAAGGTAAACTCACTTGGTGCTCCACAATGAATCTGAAATGATAAATGAAAGAAAAATATGCAGGAAACAATAGGGTATTTATCCTTGCTAGATCTGAGTAAATCGGAGCATTTTAAGAGAGATAAACATATAGAATGGGGTGGGAGACCAGTTTAGTAGAGAGCCCAAATGCCAAGCTAAAGAACTGGCATCTCCTATTTAGGATTATCTCAGACTGCAAGTTAGATGCAAATTCATTGTTATGGGCTGACTGCTTGTGTCCTCACAAAAATTCATATGTTGAAATCTTATACCCTAATATGATAGATAGTATTAGCAGGTGGGATCTTTGGGAGGTTATTAGGGTTGGATGAGGTCATGTGGGTGGAGCTCTCATGATGGGATTAGTACCCTTATAAATGGCACTGAAGAGCTTGCTTACCCTTTCTGCTAAGTGAGGACACGTTGAAAAGATGGCTTCCCAGGAACCAGGAAGTGGGCTCTCACCAAGTACCTGGTGTCTTGACCTTGGTTTTCCCTCCAGAACAGTGAGAAATAAATTTTTGTTATCTATAGACCACCCAGTCTATGGAGTAGAATATTATAGCAGCCCAAATCAAAACAGCCACTGAGGTGGAAAATTAAAGCAGGAGTATAAGTAATAAGTGAAAAACTAAGGGGGAGGGGGATATTATTAACTTTCTTTTGGTTTTAACCCTCACTTATGATAACTTTTTTCATGATTTTCCCACTTACAACACTGCAGATTTTTAAAAAAACCTACCTCCTTTTGCCACTAGTCATCTCACCATAAAACTTGGTTTTTAACACACCTTTCCTTTTTTCCTTTGCTTTTGTCTTTATTGTTCAATAGGCATCCTACTCTTATACGTAGTGAATGCCAGGACAGAATTTTCAGGCAGCTCTGTGATGATCAGGACCAGTTACCCTAGTCCTTTATTTAAGTTATTAATTTCACATACAACCAGAATGTCAATGCGGATAAGGATTTTAGAATACAAAGAGACATGGGTAATGCTGGAAGTCTCTTCTTCTCTTTCCATATTATTGACAAAATTTATTCATTCATTCATTTGGCAAACATTCAGTTCTTTCTGTATGCCAGTTACTGTGCTGTGTTCAGAAAATACACAAATAAAGATGCTCACCTTTCCTTCTAGCAGTTTCTATTCTGAACACAAAGAGAGTTGGTTATGAGGTTACTTACACGGTGACTGAAAAAGCATAGTCAGTACCTATTCTTAGACATGTATGGACAACTCTCTATAATGGGCTGGTTTAAATTGGATGCTTTCCATTTAAGTCACTTAGACTTGACTAGGTGACTTAAAATATATTTCCCATTTTTTTCTATGACTGATTTTTAGTGTATAAACACTAGCCATTCCCCATAAATATTGTTCCTCGTCTCTGCCTACCTAATACTTGTAAACTCTCTTTTAGGTCACACCAGAGGGATAAAATCTTTCATAGAAAGCAAATTTTTATTAATTTCAAAGCACTTTCATGGTTCAAATTATAACACTATCAAATGACAATACTGTCATTGATATGCTGTAAATTTTTTTGTCTGTTTTAATTTTTTGTCTTTGGTCTAGAGCAACAGTTTTCAACCTTTTTCATCTGGTGTCACACATAAATTATTGACTAAAATTTTGTTACACACCAAAAAATGTATTTTTTACCAATCTGACAAAAAATAGGTGTAATTTTGATTTGTTCACACTGAATGGCTATTGCTGTTTTAACTGTTGTCATTTTTTTTATTTGTCAATCTAAGGGAAAAGAGGTCAGTGCCCCTGACTAAATAGCCAGGTATTGCATGTTTTAAAAATTCTTGTGGCACACCAGTTGAAAATCGCTCATCTAATAGAGTAAATTAGATCCAATAGACAAAGAGCAAGGCAGAGGCTCAAGACTCCCACCAAAGTCTTTCCCATGTAAAAGACCTTTGCTGGGCATCTAGATCATCTGTCATCCCTCCGGGGGGGCCGGAGTCACTGCCAAGCTCATTGTCAGTACCTTACATGATGTGAAATTCATAAATAGTATCTTTTGGATTACAAAGCTACAGCCTGACATACAGGTATGTGAAGTGAACTGTATCTATTCAACACACACAAGATTTTTATCTTGGTTACAGTCATTTTAGAATGTAGAATGAAATTTGTATCTTTTAATTCGAGACATGGTCAGGTTCATTTAAAGAACCAAGTCTGACTTGCTGTCTTATTTTAATGGTTTAGGATGGATGGAATTTTAATTGTATAAATGCATCAGATACTCTGGAAGGAAACCAGATCTATCCCCATTAGAGTTTTGTAGAGGTTTCAAGTTACAGGAATGAATGTGAATCAATGAGCACGTATTTCATTATGACTGGAGAAAACAAACAGTGTCAATATTCGGTTCAAGAACTTTTCAGATTTAGGGAGCACTTGTAAGACCATGTAAGGCAAAATAAACCCCACAAAAAGCATTTTGAGGGTCAGTAGAGATCATAAAGTATTCGAGCACAGAAGTCACAAGGCCATTAAATTCTTAAATACTCCCCAGTGTGAAAAATGTCCCAAGGAGTCTTCCCACACTAAATGAGGTCGTCATGGAAGGCACATTTGAGTCTGTTTATCTCCGGTTGGAATGGCACATGACTGCAGTCACATTTAGTCTCGTTACTGTTAAAGTACGAAGTGTTGACTTGGAAAGAATGCAGTCTTCCACACATAGGATTGCTGCTCTCTGGGATGTGGGGTCAGTAATGCAGTAGGATGCTTTTTTAGGAGATTATTATCTAAGATGTTTTCTACAAAGCCTACTTACCACACCAAGTTAACCACTTGGGGCCAGCCTTCCAGAGGCCCAGGGAACATGAGGCAAGTGCAGCTCTGGGTTTCCAGCACCCTGAGGACTCTCCCTTCTCCCTCTCACACGGGGAGCAGGATCTTCAAGTGAGGGTGACACATGCATAGCCAGTTTGATGAAATTGATTCCCATTATAGCAATCACTTCTTAACTTGGGTAGGCAATCTACAAGTTACATTCCCTATGCCCCATGGCTAGAATTGCTAACCAGATGATTTCCTTGTGTATAAACATCTTTATAATCCTGTATGTTCTCACAGTGAAAAGTTATGTAGCTTTTCTCATGTGTAAATTGTAATTTTTCCTTCCTCTAGCCAGATTTTTGACTTGTAAATGTATGGCTTTTGTGGTTGCACAAATGCATTCCATTGACTCTTGATGTTTGGTCCAGCCTAATAAAAAAGAAAGTGACTTAAATAAAGGGAGTATGTCAAAGTAGTCATACTCCGTAGTAGTCAGAGAATTTTTAGGACTTATTTTTCTTTGTAATAATATATTAATAAAATTGATATTTTCCCCTTAGTCCATCTTATGAAACCATGATCCAATTACTAAATAATTTTTTAAAAATTATACTTAGAATTAAAGTTTCATGCTTTATCAAGAGGCTGATTAATCTAGTGTGGCTAGGCAGGTAGGAAAGGAAAAACTCCATGTATCACAGGATGGGACTGGATTGGCTAACACTCCCCTCTTCAGTTTAAATCATACTATTGAATTAAAAGTTGCCCTTAATCTTACTACATTCTGGATGAGAAGATCCCACTGTCTCTCTGCCATCCCATTTCAATGTTTAACAACTCTCTAAGGAACTTACCATAACATCTCTTGCTTCAGTTTGTTACTTCTCCATTTACTCTCATGAATAGAAAAGGATGTTCGGTCTCTTAGGTAATGCTCTCCCAGTGATTCTCGTTAGGGGAGAGAATGATGCAGCACAGGGACCTTCTGTCTCCTGTCCCGTTCCCACCCTTTGATGCACATTAGCAGTGTTTCTCGGCGCGTGGTCTACAAATCAGCAGATCAGAGTCTCCTAGAAATTTGTTAGACATGTGCATTTTGGACCCCGCTACAGACTTACTAAATCAGAAACTCTAGGGGTGGGGCCTAGTAATTTGCATTTTAACTGGTCCTCCTGGCCCTCCAGGTGATTCTGATGCATGCTAAGGTTGAGAACCCTTGCTATGTAGAAAGCTGGGGAGAGGCAGTCACAAAGGGAGAGGACCAGTCAAAACACCTTAAGAGAGCAAACTGCCTCCTTCCTCCATCACAATGCAGATGCATCTTGAGACAACCACAAGATGCAGCCCTGCTAAGCCCCCAGGCCTGTGGATGATCCCCCAGTTCTTCTTTTGTGTTACTAACCGAAAGGCTATAAAACTTTCTGTTAGTTAAAACAGAAGAAAAAAATATGCATATACAGGATTGATTGCACTTATAATTAAAGTCAGCTTGTAGTTTTGATTGGTAGAAGACAAGCTTCTGTAAAATCTGAACATTTGCTGATAGATGGACGGAGAAGCATTTCTGAAACAGACCTATTAGCCACACCCAATTCATTGATCAGAAACTGCTCAGTGCCTCTGAGATGGGGGTGGGGGATACACTGCAAACTTACCAAAACCAATTGCCTGGAATTTCTGTGCTGTGGTTAACTTCTCAAGACTCTAGGGTCTGAGTTGTCCCTTTTAAACTTTGCGTTTATTCTTGGGACTTGGAAGGTCTCAAGATCTGGATGGTCCCTGAATACCCTTCTCTCTTCTTTTGCAACAGGTACCAAAGTTGTCAGATTTTATTTACTTTGAAAGAGCAAACCAGGCAAATGTTCAAGTACTGTGATCAGAAGCCTCCGCTTTCTGTTAGCACTTCTGAGCCTGAGATTCCTGAGAACTTGTGATCATAGGAGGATTTTGAGCTATTTTTTTTCCAGTGCCTTGGCAAGGGTCCTGCTTCTTTCATAGGGTGTATAGTACAGAAATGTATTCCTTTTAACGTCTGTGTTGATAAAGATTTAATAGTGATGGCTTAAACATCCTTTAAAAACTTTTGGCATGAGTGTGTTTAAGTGGAACTGTGGTAGCTTTTTGCAACCTGTAATAAACTCATTGGAATGAATGGGAAATAGCTATCATATGTTTCTGGAACCTTCCTTGGGTCCCTGGCCAGAAAAGAGCTGTTATTCAAAGGGTTAATGGTATCCAAACCTTATTTATGTTTGTGTGATTAGAGATGTGAGGATGTGCCTTTTGCACTCAATCCAGGTTTGTGAAAGATTAGTTGTTCTAAACAGAAATGGGAAAACAGCCCTGAAGAATTGGAGAAAGAATGCGTAGCATGAGCAACAGGGTTTTTTTTTTCTCGTGTGTGGCTATGTAGAGGCGGAAAGGGATGAAATGCGGTTTAAAAATTAAATGCAGACTAACTGCTCTCCTTTTCTGAGAAATGCCAGAAAACATTTAATCCAGGAGATACTCCCGACCATAAACCTCATTCCACCCACCACCATTCAGTGGAAATCTTCAGACTCTGTAAAATAGAATGAGATGGTTATTACTGATATTTTTTTTTCTGGTTTAAAGCCCAATGGGTGAACAGTGTGTGATTGTGTTGGAACTTATACTATACTCAGTAAGTCCTGTGGGGAAATAAAACATTATCAAAGATAGAAAAACTGAATCTGATCGTGAAAATCCTATTGTGTTACTTCTCTAAAGGCTTTTACTCAGTGAGACAATCATTCATGTATTTGTTCACTACTTACTTTATGTAAAACTACAAGGGTTAGCCCAAGGTTTTCAAGTCATTTATGTGTGTGTGTGTGTGTGTGTGTGTGTATGTGTGTATGTACATACATATGTACATTTATGTATCCATCTCTACAAATTCCCCAAGTTTGATCTTACTTTCTTGGTTAATTGTATGTATTGATAGAAAAATATATATAGGGCTGGGCAAAAGTGGGTTTACAGGTGTGAATAAGTGAAACATAGAGTTTATTGTATTATTTATTAATTAATTGTATTATTTTCCATATGAACAACTGTAAACTTACTCTTGCCCCACCCTGTACATTTCTTTGGCTCACTGAAGAATACAAATTAACCATTTTCTTTGGGTCAAGTAGTTCATCTTATCCATAAATAGCAAAATGGTTCCACTCAAGCTGTGTCACACCCAAAGTTTAAGAAAACAGCTATGTAGCATAGTGGAATTCTTAAAGCTCAAGGGGTATTTGAGAGTACCCTTAGCTTACAGGTGAGCACACTGAAGCCTAGTGAGCTCCACGCAAGTGGCTGTCCCGAGGCTGCAGGGCGGTGGGTGGACTGGCCCAGCACAGGGCCGTGTGGTGTCCTCGGGGTAAATGTTCCACCTGCACCACTCTTCCCGGGGCACTGACTTGGTTCCAGACCCCGGAACTGGATTTAGTGACTAAAACAATAAATAAAAGAAATTGAAAGTCCCTGTCCTTGAGTAGCTCACTGTTTATATTTGTCTTAGACCTTTTTCCTCTAATGATACGAACTGGAAGTGTATGAAGTGTGAAAATTACCCAGAGGGTCTGTCAGAAAGATTATCTTCTGAAGGATTCATTAAACTTAGTAGTTGCACTCATTATATTTTGTTGAAAGCATTTATAAGATGTGAAAATATATATACATTCTTGAGTGAAAGGAAATCTCAAAGTATATGTCAGATGTGGCTGTTGCCTTGCCTGTCTGCTACAGGGGCCAACACTGATTCTTGGGGTCAGGGGTTTTGAAATGAGAGGTCCTTCCCGTGTGTTCCCGCGAGGATGGCAACGTACGGAGTATGCTGGGACTAGAATTTTACCCCGTGCTCTGGCCTTGGGTCTGCACTGTGGTCCCCTTTGTTTTATCTTTCCCCCCAACTGGCAGTAAACGCCATGTCCAGAGCCTGAAAAGTGCTCTGTTAACTTCAGTGCGGCTCACACTTGCTGACTAAAGAGTCACGTTCAGTAACTCACCAGGCTCGTGCTAAACGGGGCCAAAGGCCAACACATAAGCATGACTGCTGTCTCTGAGAAGGCACCCCCTTCCCCCGTGTCACAGGCTCTTGACACCTTCCCAGACCACCATCCTCAGTTACTGTAGCAATGATTCCTCAATGAGCAGACCTATCCCCACGCCCACCCCACTTGCTCTTGTCCCCAGAAATCCAGGATATGCCCTCCCGGTGCTCAGGTGCTCAGCATTCCCAGCTCCTACAGGGACATGAACTGGGGGCCTGAGGGCTGATTCACAGGGGCCAAGATCAGGGTATTTGTCAGGTTTCGGAGGGGAAATGTTGGCTTGAGGGACAAAATGACAGGAGGAAGAAATCAATGGTAGAAGAGGAAATGGGGAAAGAGTATTTGGGAGGAAGGTCTGATTTGTAGGAATAACTGTTGGCTTGGTAACTCGTTGCCATGGGGATGGGCCCCCTGTCAGGGCAAATGTATATCCCCTTGAGAGAAGCTTTTTCAGCTGGCTTTGCTGACCCACTGTCTAACTGAAACAACTTGATTAAGGAGACTTTGTTTATAAAGCACTCTGTGTTCTGAAATAGGGTCTTAGTTCAGGGTACTATTCTTTTCTGCTATTTCATTTGACTGTAACAGGAGGAGTTTTGCGCATGCAACACAGGGTATAATTTGACCTAATTGATTCCAGGCCTCATCATTGTCTCACTAACATGGCCCCCCCTCCACCCCTTTATTAAATTCACATGGGTTCTCTTTTCCCTCAGTGAAACTTTTCCACTGAAACTCTTGCAGAGGTGAGAACCCTTTCTACAGATAACTTCTGTGATGGAAGCACCTAATTTTCTCTTTGGGCAGTAAAAGCCCCTGGTAATGAAAATATTTATTCTTTTGCTTTAACATTGGGATTCTGAACTAAATGAAAAATGTATACATGAAAATGGCCGCTCTGCAAATGGCTGTAAGAGAACGGGGTAGCGCCTCTGCTCTGAGCTTCGTGTCAGCACAGGCAGGTGTTCAAACGGAGCAAACAGGGTGGGGGTAGCGAACCAAGGACTGCAGTTCCAAATTCAACATTGATTTAGTTGTTTTGGGTTAGGGTTGAGTTAGAGCAAGTCCTGGTACATTTCATATACTTTGATAGAGCTGTGTTATAATTGGATTGAGAAACTGGAAGGACTTAGGGAAAGAAAATAAGTGAATCTGTTTGCTTGTTCTCAGGACTGATAGTGAATTCAGTCCAGATAGCGAGTATCCATTTTAAACTTCGGATCTAAGAAAAGGTTTCCTTTTATTTCCTTAAAGAACACTATTCATTCCTGTTCTATGGACAATGGCCTGGACCTCAGATGCATTTTAAAATTCAGTAGTGTTTAGGCAACAGAGAAATTTACAAAATAAGGCATTACAAACTAGAAGAAAATGTAGGTGATTATTCAACTGGTGCCTCGATGGAGAACTGCATCATAGCTATAAAGTTATAGAAAATTGTATAACATCCATGTGTGTGTGTGTGTGTGTACATATATATATTCCTTACACATATAGGCAAGGAAATACATACCTATATATGACATACAAATTTTAAACCCACTTGTGTCAAAATATAAACAAAATTAAGCAAACAAAATATAAACAAAAAGCAAATAAATATATTCATGATGTTAACCCTGTGGTGTAACTGTTGCATATATGACAGACAACAAATATGACAAAAAGTGATTCTTATTGTACAATGAGCCCATCTACATCATGAAGAAAAATAATAAAATTTAAAATCTGCAAAAGATGGGAAAACATTGAGAAAGAAACATGAATGTCTGTGGTGTGTTTTCAACAACTCATCTTTCACAATGGGATGTGGCATCCCATTTGTGAGGCCCCGCAGGAGGACTCCCTCCCAGGGCTGGGCTTCTTCTGTGCAACTGGTGTCAGTGAGAGGTGTAACTAACTGGCCATGTGCCCTTGCTTTCAGCGGTGGCTGGAAACATCAGAAATCATCCTTAGCATGGCCAGAAGATCTTAATTCCATGCAGTTTTTATATCCCTGGGTTTGTTTTCTGTAACCCAGTTTCTCACTTTTATCCTACTGTATGATTTGATTTTGTAAACTACCTCAAATGCATTTTGGAATGACAGGGGCTTTAAGTAAATTGTTATGTAAAAATATATTTTAAAATGTCTACAGATATTTTATCGAGTCTTTCTGTGTTTTATCTTTGAAATTCCCTTGATTCTGAACACCTGTGTTACAAACAGTGGTTGTATAATAGCCGGCTAGACAATGACTCTTCACTCCTGCTGCCCCTCTGTTACTTCCTTTTCTCTACTCCACCCAGGGTTCAGGATGAAAACCCAGCTGTTTTTGTTTGGTGGCACCACCTGGTGGTCAGTTTGAGGGACTCCAGTTATTTTGATTCTTCCTCACAAGCAACCGCTTCTAGGTGCCAGGACCAGGACGATAGTTCAGTACTCCCACTGACTTTCTGAGCTGAGTATTATCATCTCCATTTACAATGAGAAGACAAAGAGATTAAGTCACTAGCCCAAGATCACAAATTGGTGACTGGACAAAGTAAGATTTGAATCCAAGTCAGTCAGTATATTAATTTTCTACTGCTATGTACCAAATTATCACAAATCTAAGGGCCTTAAACAATGTCCATGTGTGAGCTCATTGTTCTGTAGATCAGAAGCATGGGGGGCTTGGCTGGGTGCTCTGTCAGGGTCCCACAAAGCTGAAATCCAGATAGCAGAAGCCAAACTGGCCTCTTATCTGACAGCTCTGGAGAAAAAAACTACCTTGAAGCTCATTCAGGGTTTTGCAAGAATTCAGTTCCTTGTGGCTGTAGGACTGATGTTCCCATTTTTTGCTGGCTGTTAGCCAGGGCTGCCCTCATATTTTAGAACCCATTCATACTCCTCAATGGGTGGTTCTCCTCCATCTTCAGAGCAGCAATGGCACCTCCCACCTAGAATCTCTTTGATTTCCTTTTCTGCCACCAGCTAGGGAAAACTCTACTTTTCAGGGGCTCCTGGAATTACATCAGGCCCACATGGATAATCTCCTCATTGATGAACTCAACGTCAACCCATTAGTAACCTTAATTACACCTGCAGAAAGTCCTTGACCACATAATATAACATGTTCAGGGCATGACGTCTTATCCTACTTACAGTCCTAGGGATTAGGGCATGACATCTTAGGGATCATTTTAGGAATTTGCCTACCATAGCCAAACATAAAAAACTCTTAACTTCTTTTCATCCTTAAGGTGGTGTGTATTTTATTCCCTATTTCTGTCTTTCTGTTGTTTAGTAGCTACTGGTGTTCTTCAGTTTTATTTCAGGATTATTTTTATTCTTTCACATAAAACACACAGATCCCAGGACCTTATCCTTTGTCACCATGTCTGAATTCTTCACTAGCAACCATGGGGAGTCTCTCTCTTTGCCTTTCTCTTCCTCTCCCTGTACTTCACTTTTTCTTTGGGCCATGGGAGGAGACATGCAGTGGTCTGAAGCTCAGGAGGCCCAGTCTGTCCCTGAAGAAAGAATGTGGCCTGATCTCTTAGTGCCTTGGTTTCCTCAGCTGGCAACAACCAAGTCTCTGGTAACCTGTTTGGGGTATATAATGAGCTTACCAAATTGTTAAAAAATATTTAAATTATATGACGCCAAGCTCCTAAATCACCTGTTGCAAAAATTGTTTGTAGGATTCTGAGGTACTGTCTCTCATGATAAGCCCAAGAACTCCTGGGATTTAATCAAGGGATCAGTCTTGGTTTTCTCTTGCCAACCAACTAGAACCTTGACCCAAAATACTTCCTAGCTGGAAGCTGTGCACTCCAGATCTTCACCAAGTCCTGTGGCACCAGAACAGTGGTGAATGTGGAGACATTTGTGACTGTATGGCAGCCACCTACATGCATGCAGAATAACAGAGTGCCTAAGAGCACTTACTTTGCAATAAAAATATCCGCACTGGCATCCTGGCTCTGACATTGGTCAGCTTTAGGAATCAGGGCATGTTTCTCATCAGTAACTTTGGATAATATTGGACATTGTGGAAAAAAGAAGAATTAGTTGCCTGTAAAGAGCCTGTCACTGCTTGGCACATAATAAACGTTCAATAAATAATAGCTTTTATTACTTTTGCTGCTAAGAATTAATGGTGGCAATAGCAGTAGTCTTGGTTAAAAAAGACATTATAATGAAAACACTTTAGATGTTAAAATGGTCATAGAAGGATCATAGAGTTGAATCATAAGTTAATACTTAATTTTCAAAAATTGAGATTACATACTACAATGGGGTCTTTAAGAATGGAGGAAAATAGCTTACTTCATTGCTGTTATAATTAACAATGAGCAAAGATGTGCTTAGTATTAACAGTTTCCTTTGTCTCCACTTGCTGGACTTCCTAATACAAAAATAGAACAAGAGAAAATAGAATACAGTAGCATAGAAATAGTCATTCTGGCTGGAAACCAAATACTTGGCAGGAGGATTTTACTAATCATTTGTGTATTGATATGGCTTAAGCTGTGCTTGCTGGCAAAATGGTTACAGTGTGACTTTGTGACACTTCAGGGTGCGGTTGTGCTTTTGTGTCAGAGCGTCTCCCACAGTGAGGACCTAAGGAAGCCCTGCCCTGTTGGTTGCAAAGCCAGCCATTAGCAGAATGGAAAGTTGCTAGGATGGCTTGTGTGCATGTTTTCCTGACAAATATTAGGAAAGGAAGAGGAATGAGTGGGAAAGGAGAGAAATACGTTGAGGAGTTGGCAGAAGAGAATGGCGTTTACATTTATATAACACCTGGGTCCTTTTGCCTTTAATCCTTTCTAAACAATCCACAAAATAGGTGTTCCCCCATGTTAGAAGTAAGCAACTGATATTGACTGATAAGTGATAAAGCTGAATTTAAACCCAGATCTGTCTGACCACAAAAATCCAAGTATTTTCCCACTGGTATGACTTTGGATTCTAGCCCAGAGTAAAATTCATAATCAGGAAAGTGTTCATATATTCAGCCATGGTAACTCTGGAAGGGGAGATGAGGTTAAAACAAAATTTAAGGGAATCCACCCCAGTGGGATGTCTCTCAGTTAAAGTTCCATCCATGATTATATTTTGTGTTCATGTTGACCCATATTTTAGACTAATTAAACCAGGAGCACTAGGTCAACTTGTTTAAACTGCATTATTAGCACATCACAGTATATAGTTCATTTGTTTTGGTGGTGGTTGTTTTGGTTTCACATTTTTCTGTTAGTGTCAGGTTTAACTACAGAGGTTATAGATTAAGTTAAAAAAATCCACTATAACATTAAGGGAAAATACTGGAGAATGCTATATAAGCAAAAAGTTATTGTTCCAATATGTCTAATTCCAGTTATTAACTGATTGGCCTTTTTATTACAGTAATGCTTCAATTACTAAGATCAGATCCTTCAGTTAATCAGGACTGTGTATTATTCTGAACTGTATTTCAAGAAGAAGCCAAACTTGGAAACAGGGCCCCCACAGCACCATCCCCATTTCACTCTGGAGAAACCAACTTTTCACTCTGGAAAAATCAATGCCTTGCCTTTGAACTTTGTGAAGTGCTTTTATATGTGTTAATGACCTCATTTAATTCTGTTTTTGTTGGGGGGGGATGGATTTGTGTGTGTGTGTGTGTGTGAGGGAGGTAGGCACACGCTGTGAGCCTCAGGTCTTCCTGTCGTTAAGGTTCTTTCAACTAAAAGGCTGTTTCCTTCTTACCTTCCTTTCTCAGTGGACACTACTGTTGACGTTCTATAGGAGACTCAGTCATTAAGGAATGATGTATTATAGTATATTCATTAAAGCAGAAAACTGGTTCATGTTTTAAAGCTGAATAAAAAGTGTTTTTAATTCAGCTAAAAGTGTGTTTAAATTTTATGTGGCCTTCAGCTGACTGGAATATCAGATCACCCCAAACACCTCCTGTAATGATAGTAGTGTTGCGCTGGGGTGAATGGGCCTTGGAATCACGTGCAGCACCTCACGTGGCCAAGTGAGGCACTGCAGGTCTAGGACGCCAGGCCCTTTGCCTCCCGTTACTCGGCCAGCCAGGCCCCGTCTGCGGCGGGTAATCATGTTATGGCTCCGACAGGTGAGTACATTCGGATCATGTCACTGTGCCCACACATTGGAGTTTTTTTTTAAGCACGTTTATAACTGGACTGTTTCCTTGGAAAATTTTCAAAAAGCATTAACTAGGCCAAATCCATGGCTTAGACTGTTTTGTTCTGCTGATTTTTGTCAGAATTTCCAAAATACAAAGAATTGCAGTAGATCAAAAATAAACAAATACATAAAAATTAGGGCCAGAAAAGCTTCTCAGATTCCCTAATTTCACTGCCATAGAAGAATAAAATAGCATTCCTACATGTTTCTTTTTCACGTAACACAGGGGTGGCAACATCGTGTTCACTTTATACTTTTGGGACATCTATTTGTCTGAAGGCAATTGGGGGAAAAATAGAAGAGATTTTGGAATCTTTAATACTCTCTGTAGAATCATGTTATTTAACTCCCTCCCACCACTTGTGGGATGTTTCAGCACTTGTGAGCTTCCCGTCGCTAGCAGCTGAAGGCAATAACTGACATCTTTATGTAAGTTGCACATTGTCAACATACACAGTGGAGCAGTTCTTTATTGTTGCTGGTGCTTTAAGAGGTGTCCTTTCATGTAGACAAACATTGTCTACGACTGAACACTAATAGCAGCCAGCCTCCACGGGAAGTGCTCCTGCTGGCTGGGGTGTGGTCACACAGAGCCAGCGGATGCCTCATCCAGGGCCGGGGTCCCACAGCCCTGCTCCAAAGGCTTGTTCTCAGGGTGAACAGGGAAGCCACTGCTCATGATCTTCAGGACCACCGCACAGACAACTGTCAGGGCCTACCTGGGTCAGAGGTCATTTGGAGATGTGTTAATATCAAAAAAAAGAAAAGGGCCATCATGATCTGGGGAAAGAAAACGTTTTTTTTTTTTTAATTTTATTTATTTATTTTTAGAGAGGGAAGGGAGGGAGAAAGAGAGGGAGAGAGAAACATCAATGTGCGGTTGCTGGGGACCATGGCCTGCAACCTAGGCATGTGGCCTGACTGGGAATCGAACCTGCGATGCCTGGTTCGCAGCCCGCGCTCAATCCCACTGAGCTACACCAGCCAGGGCTGGGAAAGAAAACGTTTTAATGAGCTGATGATTTTATTTTATAAAAACATCAACATATGAAATTGACAAGATGGTTTTCTCAGATTTCAGAGAAGGATATTCCATGTCCATGTGCAACAGATAAAAGACATAAGAGCATGGATAATTAGAGGGAGAAACATTCGTAATGACAAGGTGACTTGTAAGAATTGGCTGCAGAAGAAAGTAAGGGAAAGAATAGGACCAGCTATGACCAAGAACTTATGTAGGCGTGTGTGTGTGTGTGTGTGTATTTAGTGACTGCGTGTTACTCTCATGTGTATGTGTGTGCATGCATGCACCTGTGTACATGTGTGATCTCTAATCTGGGCATCTTCTAGAGTCCGAGGTGTTACTGAAGCAGCTCTTCTATGGCAACAGGGTGACCAACTTGTCCTAGTTTGTCCAGGACTGTCCAGTTTTAGTGCTAAAAGGCCTGTGTCCTGGGAAATCCCTCACCTTGTGCAAACCAGCATGAACAGTCGCTGTGCATCTTATTTAAAGATTCATCCTTAAGGCCTGCTGATGAAAATGATCCAGATGAACTTCAGACCTAGAATGACTGCCTACCTGTATCTTTGTCTGTCTCACTGCTCACAGTTAGCTGGCTGCAGCTCCCAGGGAAATCCGTGTGCTAATGTTCTAGGGATTTCATGCCTAACGACACTGTTTTTTACGTCAGATGTAGAGATTTAGCAGTTCTTTAAATTTGAATTTGGCAAATAAACAAATAAGTAGGCAGAGAAAGAAGTGAAAAAGGGACAGTAGGTGAGAGAAAGGGAGAAAGAGAAGGACCGGAGAAGGGGTTTAGGTCCTTAGGCCCTGTTGGGAGGGTCTCGGGAATGTCACCACACCAAAATGATCCCGACCATGGGAACGAAACAAGAATCTGTTCCAGAAATACTTTTTAGTTTTGTTTTTTTTCTAATTATAATATTCTTCCACAACTCAGCATATAACCCTAGCTGTTGTTTTTTTATCTTCCAGCTGGAGTTGAGGTAACACTGTGATTTTCAACCAGAAACAGAAGCTGCATTTTTTTTCAGTAGCAGAGTTACCATTAATTAGACTACAGAGAGTAATATCTTTACCAGATGGAAATAGGCATTTCTTTTCTTTCTTTAAGACTTTATTTATTTTTTAGAGAGAGGGGAAGGGAGGGAGAAAGAGAGGGAGAGAAACACCAATCAGTTGCGTCTCACACGCCCCCAACTGGGGACCTGGTCTGCAACCCAGGCCTGTGCCCTGACCAGAAATAGAACCTGTGACCTTTAGGTTTGTAGGCCAGCGTTCATCCACTGAGCCACAGCAGCTGAAATGGAAATAGGCATTTCAACTATGTTTCTAGTTAACTGAGAGCATTGAGCACCTTCTTTGAGAAATAAAGTTAACAATTGGTGAAATTGGGGACATCTGCGGTTTGCTTAAGTGATGTACTTTTAAATTTTTTATTTTAAGTGTATTTTTATTATGAATAATTTATAAAATAGAGATAGGCAGAAATAAGGATATAGAAAGTACCCATATTCCTTTTATCATCTCTGCTAACTAGAATTTTGTTGTATATCTTTTCAGTCTTCTAAAAGTTGCATATGTACATTTTAATATATGTTTGTATATACAAATGGCTCATCCTCCACATATAGTTTTATAAAGAGATGCCTTTCAAAGTTTTGTTATTTAAAAACATGACTTTAAATTGAGATGTAATTGACATGCAGTATTACATTAGTGTCAGATGCACAACATGATGATTTGGTATGTGTATATACTGCAGAATGATCACCACAGTTGACCTACGTAACATTTGTCAGCACACATAGTTACAGGTTCATTTTCTTGGGATGAGAACTTCTAAGATCTGCTCTCTTAGCAACTTCCAAACATATAATGTAGATTCGTTCTTTTTTCACCCCAATAAATTTAACTTTTAAAAAAGATTGTTTTGGGTGCTGCAACGCTCGCTGACACAGGACTAACCCTCTTACCTGCAGATGGTAAATTCCAGCCCAGGTGGATTTTCAGTGGGTGTGGAAGCTCAGAAGCTCTCAGAAAAGTTTCCTTTTGGTCCGAGGATTTTGCAATGACTGACAACTTTGGCTCTCTTTGCTTCATGTGGTGCCTTCTACTTTACCTGCCGTGAGAAGCTGTATCTAGGAACTTTTCTGGCTCCACGTTTGCTTTGTGGCCTGGTCACTGTGACAATTGCTAGCACCTGAATTTTTGAAGGAAATTGGGTGGAGGACAGTCAACAGGATCTGAGGCATCTGCTCATTCCCGAGGTGGAGAAGACCAGACCCCATTTCTCTAGTCCTTAAACTGCTCATTCTTTGTCTTTAATTACCCCCAGACCTTTGTCCCATTGGACATAGTCCTGCCTGCTGTGGGATGTTTCTCCAGGGGTTCCTTTCTCCCAGGGCAACGTAAACATTCGTGAGCTGAATAGGACAGCCAGGCTTTCCGAACTCTCTGCCTTGCTCCTCCGTACACGGCTGGCTGTTGGAGCCACAGTCTGTGAGGTTTGGACCCTGTGCTCCGACTTCCCCAGCCACATCTGAAGGCTGGCCTCTAGTCCGAGTGGGAGAACTCAAGGTTGGGTCTAGGGTTCTTGCATTGTGCCCATCGAAACTGCGAGCCTTGGGTGAACTCTGCTGCCAACTGTGTGTTCTCAGACCTTCCCCAGCCAGCTACCTGCAGGCACTGTGGTTTAATGATTAGTGCATGGGTTTTGGAGTCAAGACCCAGTTCTGACCCAGTCAATCATGTGACATTGAGCAGGGTACTTTCCTCTTTGAGAGTCTTTTCTCCCAAACATGCAATGGCTATAGTAATGGTGACTACCACACTCAGGCAGTATGAAGATTAAGTGAGATAGCACACATACATCACTCTGCAAGCTCTCTGGCCCAGCCAGTGTTCAACACATTCTTATTTAAGCTGGTTGTTCTCTACTTTCTGAGAATATTCTACACTAGGTACACTGAAGAGGGATCTGGAAAAGGACTTTGGCTGTTTGGGATCTGAGGATTCTCTGCAGGTCCTGAGGAGGAAGAGTTTCTGGGAAGGAGATTTAGCCTAACAAAGGGCTGAAAGTTACAGATTTCAACTCTCCACACTCCCTTCGCCCCACGCCACCAGGGCCTGACTGAGGAAAGGACTCTTTAACAGGTCCTGGCACTGGACGTAGGGCAGTCTGCTGAGACAGGTGGTCTGCTTTGTGAAGTGTTTACTGAGCGTGTCAGTTAGGGCCCCCCAAGTGTTCCTTCTTGCCCCTGTTATCTTCTAACACCTGGAGCCCAGGACCTGTAGCCTGGTCGCACACCAGGCCACACAGCCTGGAGCTCTGCTGATTGCTGGCCTATTTCTGTGGGGTTGATTTCCATCCTCCGTGTGTGGAAACACCCTCCTCCCC
Organism: Tonatia bakeri; assembly: GCA_004024845.1. Taxonomy (NCBI): domain Eukaryota; kingdom Metazoa; phylum Chordata; class Mammalia; order Chiroptera; family Phyllostomidae; genus Tonatia; species Tonatia bakeri. The sequence goes on from PVIA01003092.1 coordinate 47,631, forward strand.
ACCCTCAGGCCCACCCCATTCTGAGGTCACGGGTTCACCCCTCCTCCTTCTCCCTGTGCTATCAGCCCCTGTGCACTCCTTTTTTTCACCACCTTTAGATTCTCCCTCCTAATTGTTACCACTCCTCTGGGAGTAGCCAAACAAAATGAAGCAAAATGGGACAAATTACCAAAGGAGTGGTATGACTTTCAAAAGCTGAGTTCCAGAAGTCATCAGTGCCAGCATTCAGAAAGTTTTTGATGTACTAGAATCTTAAGCCACTAGCTCCTCCAGGCCATTTAGCACTGCAGCCGGATCAGTGCTGGGATTGTGAAGCCGCTTCCCACTTCCTCCTTTGTTCTGCTTTGATTCATTTTAACGTTTCTGAGTGTGGAATCTGCATATGATTGCAGGCCTGCTCAATGTTCTCTAGGACATTTCGTTCCTTAAGCCTTTTTATTTTATGTTTTCCCTAGTTGTCTTTTCCCATAGAAAAAATGTTAAGTTTCGGGTACCACCATCACATGTCACCGTGCATTCCCTGCAGATGGGCAGCTCACCGGTAGGAAGTGATGCTGATTGAGTTCCTGACTCTGCCCTGCTCCAAGGCAGGCAGGCTAAAAGAAATGTGTAGCACCTTTCTTTCACTTACAGAGTATTGCACTTTAACCTCTTCGAAATGCTTCCCATATATCTTCTCATTTAGGCACCAAACACCTCTATGAGGCAGAGGAGTTATTATTTCCTCCCTAAAGCAAAGAAGAAAATACAATTGAGGTGGCTACTCATTCATTCAAAGGAATTATTGACCTTCCACCATGTGCTGTGCACAGCTCCAGGCACATAGGATATAAGCTTGTTGTACTGATGGAACATACATTCTAGAGAAGGAGGCAGACAACAAGTTAATGAACTCAGTATAACGTCAGGTGGTGACAAATGCAGACGTCAATGAAACGCATTTTAAGGGGAGACAGAAAGTGACCACTTGTGCTGCTGGTTAGGTGGTCAGGGAAGGCTTCTTGAGGAAGTGGCCTTTGAGCAGGCAGGTACAAGAAGTAAGAGAGTGAGTTACATGGCTGTCAGGGTCAGATTAGCTCTGCTGAGGAAGCGGTGGGTGCAAAGTTCCTGCGGCCAGAAGGTGCTTGGAGGTTCATGGAATCACCCTACTGAAAAACTCACTCAGTGGCATGAAGTGAGGTCAGAGAGCAAGCCAGGGAGTGAATCAGGCCTTTGTGTATCAGCCTAAGGATTTTGAGTTATATTCAGAATTTTTTTTCTGCTGTGAGAGGGCATGAAAGAGTTATATACAGGAGGTGACATCATCTGACTTATATTTTAAAGAATCATTGTGGCCGCTGTGTAGAGAACAAGCCATAGGAGCAAAGTGGAATCAGAAACACACGAGGCGGCTACTGCAGTAGCTCAGATAACAGGTGGTGGCTGTGGAGGTGGGGAGCGACCGCCTGCTCGATGCTGCAGACAGAGCAGGCAGGATTGCTGGTATCACGGAGGTGGGTGTGAAAGAGAGGAGTCAAGGAGGACTCCAAGCTCAGAGGAAGAATTCAAGAAATGCCATAACGACAATGTTGTTGTCAGCCAAAAGCTGGTCCAGGCCTCCTGACTGACTGGATCTCCTGGTGCTCTTTCCAGAACGCTGGGAGCCAGAGCCAGGGAGGAACAGCTGCCTCTTCCCTGTGGCCATGGGAGTCTTCTGACAAGTGATACAGCTGCTACAAGACTCCCTCCCCTCGGTCAGACCCACGACATTTGACCGTAGACATTTATTGATCCTTTCTGACTGGTAAACAAGAGAGGAGGGAAGTTAGTAAATTATTGTTTTGTAGACATTTAATTTATTTCAAGGATGTGGAAGTGTGGGAGGAGCCTTACTGAATATCTAATTAAACAGCAAGACACCATTTAGTGTACTTATAATATCTTTAACAGCCCATTAATGACCTTTAAAATTATTTCACATGCAAATGTGAGCTATATAGAAGATGATCTGATAATCCCAAAGGTTCCCTGGCCTGCCTTGTAGGTAATAGGTGCTCAGTATTCGTTGAATTCAGTGATTTTCCTCAGTTGAGCACTGAGCATTGGCTCCTTCTGAAACACATATGTTTCAGCCTCGCCACTGTTGGTGATTAGAGTCACCCCTTACTCTTAGGTGGGGTTAGTGTTGGCATTTCCAGTACTTTGCCAGTGAAGAAACAGATGGGAAAAGGTGGGAAGTAGAGGTTCTCACCTACGTGACACTGTCAGCTCCTCATCTGTGGGGCTGGGACATGCCGGAGAGTCTTCCAGATGAATCCCAGGCATTTGGTCTTGGGACAACACCTTTGTCGCACCATTGAGAACGTGTGAACTTCAACCTACAGTCCTGCCTTCTGTGTTCTTTTGCTGGACTTTGTTGGCATTGTTAGCTGACAGTAAGATCTGGCCCAATCTGGTAACTGGTGACTTTTAAAACTTAAGTGGTTTTAGGAGATAAAGTGTTTTCCCAAGCACTGCTTCTAACCATGTGGATGACACAGGTTCCACCTACCATAATCCGGTGGCTACCTGTACCAGACAACACTCTGCAGCCTTCTTTTTCCTTCTCAGCATTCTGTTTGTATCGGGGTCACAAAAAAGAAAAGCTGTTCTCTACTCCTGTGTAGCTCACACACTCCACAGTGAAGGTTCATGTTCCCCTTCCTATTTGGCTCTGCCTGGTCGTGGTCTCCAGTCAGGAGGGGGGCTGAGGAGGATCTCAGAGATGGAATTTACTCCTGTGAGTTGAGACTACATCAGAGTAGCTGTGGATCTTTCTGGGCTACTCAGGGAGGCTTGGGGCAGCTTGGTAGGGGCTATGCTGTTTTATATGTTGGTATCCCTCTATTTCCAAGTCATGTTGCATGGATTTCCTTCTTGGTTCAAAAGGGCTATAAGGCAACAGTTTCTTTTTCTCTTACGTAGCAGGTCACTTCCAGCCAAGTGAAATCCTTTCTATTATAGCTTTCACAATCACTTCCACTTGTTCTCCCTTCTGCCCTGTGATGTATTTATCTCAGAAGTGGCTTTCTAATCTTCAGAATGCAGTGTAATTCAGGAGGCTGGAATGATCCCACACCTGGAGGGACCTATGGAAATGCCTTTTGTCAACCTGGGTTTGAATCACCTGAGGGATAGTTATTGCATTCATGGTTTATTTTGCACTGGGCTCCTTAATACCAACTTCTGGGCATTTGAAGGCTATAAAAAGGATTAAAATTCAGACCATTAACTGCACTGATTGCTAATTACTTTAGTGGAAGGTTTTGTGGGGAAGCACTAATGATCAAAGGTTGTTTGAATAATTACCTCTGATTTTCCTCGTTTCTACTCTCCTTTTGACTTGCTTTGTCTGATTATTCCCAATATCAGACAGGAAGAGAAAAGTCAAGGCCTGATGTGGATGAACCAAGATATGGCCTATGATTGTACCCAATATGCATGGGCCACACAGCTACCTGTGTTGAGGGTACAGTGAGAGACAGAACAATTGCCCATGAAGGGAGAACTAGACATGTCTCCTTGAGGTTACATGGCCCATTCCTTTGTTAATACTGTGCTTCCTGACTTGTGTGGGGTGGTCCCTGGGATCCCCAGGAAGCCTCTTTCCTCTTTCCTCCCACCTGTCTTTTCTTGTTCTGTGAAACATGACCTTTGTTCATTTCAGTGCCTTCATGAGGCTGAAATACTGGTCCCAATGAATCGCAGCCCTGTGTCAATCACCAAAGCAGGGGCCGATGTCCTTGGTGATTTCCCATCCACTTTACAGCTCTCCTTGCTTCTTTCCCAAGCCCGTTTTTGCCAAGCCTATTTGCTGCTCTCATCAATGTGTGATTTCAGATCCTGAAAGAACCAGGATCTTGTGACTTGGCAGGGAGAGCCACCCGCCCTGTGGACTCACCCACCATGTGGACCTGCTGTGCTTCAGGGAAAACAAAATGTTAAGTGAGCAGTTTAACTTGGACTTAATCTGGAGACAAATCAGTAACTGTACACTGAGATACTCTTTTCATTGTGTTCTCAGGAAAATGAAGTGAATCACCAGAGCAAGGAATGCACTCTCTGGTGCTACACCAGTAATAAAGTCTAATGTTTTGAATTAGAAGAGTGAGAGAGAATAACTGAGAAACCTCTGGCTGGTCACTTTGTTGTTCCTTTGTCTCTCTCTTCCTTCCCTCGGATATACGCTTGGATAAGAATTCCCTTCTCTAGCCTGGTTTTTCCTGAACTCAATCCTGCAGTGAAGTGACAGGCCATGTTTGACATGGAAATTACTGCAGAGCAACAAGTCCAAGGTTACTATTCCACTGAAGTCTCCAGGAAGTGAGAGCGTAAGGTTCCAGCTCAACCCGAATATGTTTTTCTTGCCACATTTGTTAATTAGTAAGTCAGAACCAAATGAAAAATACAAGTACGTACCACGAATCTGTCACCCTCGGGTGTTTCCCAGCTTATTTCTGTCTTTGTCACTTGATACAATCCATCATTGTCATCCTCTAGGAGTACAAGTGCCCCAAAGCGCCTTGATAGACTGGAGTCCAGTTTAGTCTTCCAAATAAAACTGCCTAGGAAATTACCTTGTTAACATAAGCTTGTTCGGTTAACTCAGATGTGAGGTGATTTGTTTGTTTGTTTGTTTGTTTATTCGTTTGATTTTTGGGACAGGGAGATGGGAATGATAAGGCAGTATGTTTCCCATTCTTTTAAGTTTCTTGTTAGGTTTTTGGTATTTGTTGTTATTCTTTTCTGTTTTTCAATTTATACATTCAAATGTTTAATTTTGATGAGCGTCATTGTTGTTTAACTTAGGAAGCACTGCGTGTAAGGACTTCGAATTAGACAGATCTAAATATACCTCATACTGGTGTAGCCATTGCTCGAAAGAAACTGCGAGGGCTGTTGTAGCAGAAAAGGAAAGATATTCTCAAAGAACAGTCCTGAGAGAAGCATGTTGTTGTGTTTGTGCAAGGACATGGGGGTCCCAGTGTTGCCTGTTCACGGAAAGGCCTGGCCCTCTTCTGTGTCTGTGTGTTCATGGCACACGGCTGTGCCTCCAGACGGCCTCGCCCCATGGTGGTGTTTTCCATTCTTTTGTTTAGACCCCTGGGCACAAGCTCGTGTCCCACCCATGCCTCCACAGCCAGGATCACATCTTGGGTGAGCACTGCAGGTCTTTGTTTGACCAAGAAAGGTCCAAATGTCCCTTGCTGATGCTAGGCCAGCCAGTCTCAGCTTGAGAAGTATGGCTCCCTCATTCACTCGTTTAGCAAACAAGTACAGGGCCCTACTATGTGCCAGGTACTGTTTCAGGCACTCATGACTCATAAGGGAAAAAGATGAATTCCCTGCCCTGGTAGGGTGCACTTTCGAAAGCGGTTCCAGGCACCAGCAGCGACATGCCTGTGTTGGCTGTTTCTGTGGCCACCGGTGGGTCGCTGAGGCAGAGGGGAGGGCCATGCACAGATGTCCCTGAGTGTGGGTGTGTGCTGGCCCCCACTCGCCTGCAGTCAGGCCACCCTGGACCAGTCACGCGGAGGACAGGTTGGAAGGGATCATGAGAAAGAACCCGCCCATGTCCCCATGCTTGGCACGTTTGCCTCCGTGCCGTGAGTAATAACAGGTCATCTGATGCAGTGTAACTCGATAGGAGTATGAAACCCTGGGAACCCTGGGAACTGAAGCAAGGAACTGGCCTGTCAATTACTTTTCACTTTTAAAACTTGAATGTTTCATTAAACCGAATAGCTCCATTGTCACGGTCAAAAGTCCACTGTGGAGAAAGGCAGGATTTAGTGTTTTTGAATTTAAGCCGCCACCCAATGAGAGAAACTGTGGCCTAACATAGTTCAATTCTCAATTATTTAAGGACGGATTTTTCATTTTGTGGATATTTTCATGCTTTTGCTCTCACTCTTTCTGTGTCTTTGCAGAAGTTTTGTGGAAGCAGTAGAATTTACTGGCCAGGTAAGGGTGTATATGAAGGAAAACCCTACTGGAAGTGATCTCGATAAGTAGTGCTCTTAATAAAAGAATGCATCACCTGGTACTTTGTCGCCCTGTCGGGTGGCACAGAACATTTGGGTGCACAGGGCCTCGTGTGCCTCTCACCCTAGCTTGTAGGTACATGCTGCTACCCCCCATATTTATAGGGCGTGGTCATCAAATCAGTAAACACAAAGTAACTCACAACAAATGGGTTACTGACATCACATTCTACCACGTGATGAAATAATATTACCTTTGTTTCCATATTTTATGGCCACCCTGCAGATGCTTTAAGAGACCGAAAACAGCTAAGTAACTTGACAGGCTGAAGAGAGACATTACTGCAGCATGGCCTCCCATCTTCAGCCTGTAGGTCCCATGTTCTTTCCTGCATAATAGACTCCTGTCTTTCAAAAAAAGGAAACAATAGCCGTTTGACTAGGGTTCCTCTCTTTTCAGCGTTCCCAGGATTTCTTCTGGTAAGAAGCTATCTCTCACTGGTGCTTGATTTCCATTCTCTCAGGTGTCCTTTTCTTCTGACTTTCAGTTTACAGCATCTGTCTATTTCTCCTTCTATAGTCTCTTCTGCAACTCCCCTGGATTAACCTTGTTTATGGTTACAAACCTACTCTGTGCCAGAGACTGTCCTGGGCACGTTCACTCTGTAGTCATTCATTCTGCAGCCTCTTTCTGCTCAGACGTCTTGCATAACCTGGCCCTGAGGAAGGGGCTGAGCTAATTGCCCTTGTGTTTAGGATAGGCTATGATTAAACTCTGATGGATAATTATCAACCCCTCCCACATTATCTGGTGAATCAATGGCTGAGGAGAGAGAAAAAAGAACAAAAGAGAATGAAAGAGATATACAGGGTATGTCAAAAGTAAGTTTACAGTTATATGTAAAACAGTTTATTCCTGTATTATTATTCATTAGTTATTGCATTATTTTCCATACAAACAACTGTAAACCTACTTTTACCCCACGTTCTATATAGAAACAAATTGAAAACAAGCATTTGAATACATATACATGCATGTTGCTAGAAGCACTATTCACAATATCCAAAAGGTAGAAACAATCTAAGTGTCTGCCAGTGGATGAATGGATTGAAAGAATGTGATATATACATAAAATGGAATATCATACAGCCATAACAATGTACTAATACATGCTAACACTATTGATGAACCTTGAAAACATGATGCTAAGTGAAAGAAGGAAGGTACAGAGAATTATATGGTGCCATTTATATGAAATATCCACAGTGGACAAATCCATAGAGACAGAACATAGACTGGTGGTTCTATGGGAGGAGGAAAGAAGGGGGAGCTACTGCTTAATGAGCATGGAGTTTTCTTCTGGGGTGATGGAAATACTTTGCAATCAGGTAGAGGTGGTGCTTTCACAATAATGTGTATGTACTAAGTGCCACTAAATGGTTCACTTTGAAACAGTTCATTTTAATATGTAAATTTTACTTCACCTTAAAAAAATAAAAGAAAAAGAGTCAGAGGTCTGTTTCTCTAAATTAAGGATGTGATTTAAAAATTCATCCCATCTTTCTTGTGCATGATGACCTTGTGAAATGGCTTGCGTATAATTGAGGTAATTTCAGCAGATTAATTTCTTTCCTTTGCTTTTAAAATTTAACATGCTTGGAATTTGCATCCTGAACTCAAAGTGCAAAACCATATGCAAATCGGTATCCTGGGCCTACAGTGCTGCTGCTTCAAAATTTGTGTCGACAAAAGGCCCCTATCTTGTGGGGGAGGGAGGGAAATGTCATTTAAAGTTTAAGAGATTATATAAATAAGGCAAAAGCATGAAGTCCTGGGAAATGTGGTTGGAAAAACAGAGCAGTTTAATGTCTACCAAGAGTATCATTCAAGGCCACAAAGGCGAGCAATGAGGCTGGAAGGCGACTGGGGAACAGACTGAAAGCTCTACTCAGGCAAGTTTTAGGGTTAGGTTTGCTGGCTGCAGTATGAAGAAGGGGTGGACGGGAGGCAAAACAAGGGGCAGCAAAACAAGGCTCTGCGCAAGGGCAGTGATCGTGGTGGTGCAGCACCAGGCGGGCTGGGGAAATTTTGAGAACAGTGCTATGCAATAGAATTTTCTCTAATGATGGAGGTCTACAGTGATGTATCTATATGAATATATAGTAACCCACCAGTCAAACAGGGCTACTGAATACTTGTAATGTGGTTAGTGTGACTGAGGAACTAAATCTTTAGTTTTTAATCAATTTATATTTAAATAATTGAGTGTGGCTACTGACTATTGTGCTGGGCAGTACAGTTCTAGAAGGTAAAATCCACAGGAGTTCGTGGTTAATTTTCCAGTTTGGAGTGACCAGATAGACAGGGATATAGCTACCGGGACAAGTTAGTTAAGGGGGAGGTGGCAAGTCTGATTTTGTGCATGTTGGCTTCAAGAACACAGCGGCATCTGGATGAAGATGTATACCCAGCAATAAGAGAAACACATCCCTTAAGGGAGAGCAATGAATTGAAGATGGAATTGGGAAAGGCTGATGCATAAAAATGATAGTTGAAATCATAAAAGTGAGTGGCATAGGGAAGCCCCTTAACTGCTTTTGGCCTCAGATTCCTATTGATATGATAGTGATACTATTTGCTTTGCCTGTCTTCTAGGTTTATTCTAAGAAACAGATGAGGTAATGTGTTTGAAAATGTTTGTAAACTCTTCAATCATTAGGCGGGTTTTATTATATCTTTAAGATTTGAGAGGAATGTGCCCCAAATGTTGTTTTCTAAACAGACAAGATATAATAAAGTCTTCAAATTCTAGAAGGATTGTACACTAGATAATCTGTAAGGCCCTCCTGTTAGCATATGACTAGATCTGGGGTAAACAAGAGCAAGTATGTCTACAGCATGAATGTCAGGGACTCAGAGACATCTTTGAGCGCTTGCTCGAGTGTGTTGCTGTGAGCAAACAGACATGAAGCCGGCTTCCTGTGAGTGCACATACCCATGCTACTGTAGACCATGAGACAAGCTCAGGGTCCAGGAGCGTGGGAGAGCTGCTCCAGAGGTTCCCGGCTGAAGCCAGGGCCCTCAGAGGGGGAGAGGCGGCTCCTGGCTGGTAGTGTTCCTCACAAAAGCAAATGTGCAATTTTTGTGGGCTGAAAAAAGCAACAACAGTTTAAACATCTAAGGTTATTTTCAATCACAAATTACCTAAAAAATCTCCAAACCCATAAGGAAATAAACCACCAAAATGAAAGTGATCAGAGGGATAGGATGGCAGCACAGATTGAGTTCCCTAGGGATGTCACATATTAGGAAACAGACACCAAGCTGGAGAGAAAATGTCAGACAACTATACAGGAAATAAACAAAGAATAAAGAATAGTATAACGTATTAAAATAATGTAGGACAACAGACAATCAAAAGTGACCGAGTAGACACACAGCAGCAACAGCAACAAATAGAGCTGTTAGCATTTTTTAAAAGTCAAACTAATAGATGGCTCTTTAAATACATGTACATTCACTTGGCTGAAGAGGGGACTGGTGAACTTGTCGATACACTGAAAGAAATTTTCCAGCCAAGAGACAAGACAAGGAGATCAAGGATTAAAAAAAAAAAAGCAGTTAAGAGACATGGAAATTAGAATGGGAAAGTCTAATACACACCTACTTGTCATTCTTAAAGGAGACACTAAAGAGCATGGAGAAGAGGCCTCAGTGATGAGCTCATGACTGAGAATTTTACAGAACTGATGAGAGGTGGGAATCCACAGGTTCCTGAAGTCTGGTGTGATATGAGAAGACTGAGCAAAAGGAAACACGGTTAGGTATGTTGCAGTGGTCTCCAGCACACCAAGGACAAGGGTGTGATAAAGGCAACATGGAAAACAAGGTCATCTGAAAAGAAATGGTTAGCTGATATAATGAATACAGATGGAAAATCATCCTCTCAGTTAGTGAGAATATCCTGCCCATTATTGCTCTGCAGTTGGAACAAGAGTGTGGGAGAGTCTTTATTTTTCTCTTTGAGTCATCCTGTCTTTGAGTTTTGACTGTAGATGATAAACTTTTTCTTAATTATGAAAAAATGCATGTTGTATAAATTGATTTTTACTATATGTGGTCTGATGCTTTGTTGTAACAGGCCTTATAAATAGGCACAGATGTAGTCATTTATTGTTCATGGGACTCTATTAGAGCTGCAGTTTTTCAGTCTGTCTTTCCTCATGACGCACATTTATTTATTTATTTATTGTTAAATATACATGATATTTATTTGTATTACTTTAATAAATTCCAAATAAACAAATTCATGTTTGGGAGAACAATCTTTGCTCCACCACAGCATTCTGATTAGTGGTCCAGGAACTTTGATCAGCCATCACCACAGCCTTGGGGATCATGGCTCTGGTTTCCCCACATAGAACAATTTTCCCACCTTGAGTGCTGAAGCTGGAGCACAGAATGAGGTCTTCCTAGCTACAAGAGGGCAGAAGTCATGAACATCACATTTTTGAAATTTTTGAAACTACACCTGTGCTGTCCATAACCAAAGGCTAATTGAAAGGGACATATCAAAGCCAATGGAAACATGTATGGTAAATGACCATTTAAAATAACTTTTTTTGAAAAGATCCTGAATAGCAACAGTGATCTTGAGAAAGAAGAACAAAACTGGAGGAATCATGCTACTTAATATCAAACTGTACCACAAGGCCATAGTGATCAAAACAGCTTGGTACTGCCATAGAAAGTCCCATAGATCAAGGGAACAGAAAAGAGAGCTCAGAAATAAACCCATACCTTTATAGTCAATTAATATTTGAGAGGAAGCAAGCACATACAATGGACTAAAGAAAGTTTACCCAGTAAATGGTGTTGGGAAAATTGGACAGATATGCACAGAAAAATGAAACTAGACCACCTTCTTACACCACAAACAAGAATAAATTCAAAAGGGACTAAAGACTTAAATGTTGGATTCAAAACCATAAAAATCCCAGAAGTAAGCATAAGCAGTAAAATCTTGGACATTGCTCATAGCAATGTTTTTTTCTGGTATATCTCCTCAGGCAAGGGAAATGAAGGAAAAAATAAACAAATGGAACTATATCAAACTAAAATTTTTTTGTACAGCAAAGGAGTCCACCGACAAAATGAAAAAACAACCCACTGAATGGGAGAACATATTTGCCAATATGTTTGATAAGGAGTTCATATCCAAAATTTATGAAGAACTTATCAAACTCAACACTAAAAACCAAATAATCCAATTGAAAAACAGGCAAAGGACCTGAATAGACACATTTCCAAAGAGGACGTACTTATGGCCAATAGACATGAAAAGATGTTCAATGTCACTAATCATCAGAGATACAAATTAAAACCACACTGAGATATCATTTCACACCTGTGAGAATGGCTATCATCAATAAATCAGCAAACAACAAGTGCTGCCGAGGATGCGGAGAAAAGGGAACCCTTTTGCACTGTTGGAGGGAATGCAGACTGGTGCAGCCACTGTGGAAAGTGGTATGGAGATACCTCAAAAAATTAAAAATGGAACTGCCTTATGACTCAGTGATCCCACTTCTGGGAATATCTCCAAAGGAGCACAAAACACTAATTTGAAAGAATATAAACACCCTAAGTTCACTGCAGCGTTACTTACAACAGTCAAGATTTGGAAGCAGCCCCAGTGTTCTTTAGTAGATAAGTGGATACAATAGCTATAGGATATTTACACAATGGAATACTATGTGGTGATAAAAAAGAAAAGTTTACCTTTTGTGACAGCATGGATGGACCTGGAGAATATTATGCTAAGTAAAATAAACTAGTCAGAGAAAAACAAATACCATATGATTTCACTCACATGTGGAATCTAATGAACAAACTGAACTACAAGCAAAATAGGGACAGACTTTACAGACAGCAAGCTGACTGCTCTCGGGGCTGGCAGCTGGAAGGGTGGAGGGCTTGAGCAAAAAGAAAAAAGACTCATGAACACAGACAACAGTGTGTTGATTGGGGTGGGGGAGGTAGGTAGGTGGAGGTGGAAGAAGGTATAAAGGGGATAAATGATAATGGAAAAATATAATAAAAATAAACTATTAAAAATAATAAAGTAACTTTTTGGCTATAAGGCTTGAGAAAGGTACTTCATCATTATTGCTAACATACCTGGCTCATTCATATTTGGAACCTAATGAACAAAATAAACTAACAAACAAAATAAATCCAGAGGCATGGATACGTAGAACGGACTGATAGATCTCAGAAGGAAGTGGGATGGTGGTGGGCTGGAAGAGATTAGCCTAAGAGCATGTATGTTTGTGTACATAGCTCATGGACACAGATGACAATGTAGTGAAGGCCAGAGGGAAGCGCAGGGGTCAGGCTGGGGTGGTAAAGCGGGGGCAGGGGGTGGGGGATATCTGTAATAGTGTCAACAATAAAAAACTAATTTAAAAAAAGACAAAGAAATGACACGTGTATTGGTTTAAGTGCCTAAGTGCGTTCTCTCATGTTGCCTGAGGTCTACTGACTCATTTCCGTCGTAAGGAGCCATCGAGCTTCTTCCCAGCCTAAGTGATGCTAACGCCTGCATTTGGGTGTGAAAGTGGTTCTCAAATGAGTTTTTAAAAATTGTTTTTAAAGGACTTGATTAACCTTTATTAAAAATGGTAATATATAGGCATGTGTTGTTGGCATGTAGGCTTTTTATAATACATGTACTAGGGCTAGTCTTAAAAAGCCATTTGGAATAAAAGGATAGGCCCAAGGAGTACTTTTTCATAGTGTCAGAATAGTTCTGAATGGGGATTGGGTGGTAGTTATAGAAATCTATACATGTTATAAAATGTCATAGAATTGTATACATGCCTGCCATAAAGGCATGTAGAAAGTGGTGAAAGCATAGTACAGTGTGCAGTCTAAAGTGCAGTGCCAGCCTGACCAGTGTGGTTGGGCGTTGCCCCACAGAGCAGGAGTGTCGCCAGTGACTGGGACACATGCCTGGGTTGCGGGTTTGGTCCCTGTTCAGGGCGCATGTGAGGGGTGGCTGATCGACGTTTCTCTCTCATGCTGATATTTCTCTCTCTCTCTTTCTGCCTCCCTTCCCCTTCTCTAAAAATAAATAAAATCTTTTTAAAAATGTATTTAAAGTATAATGCCAATGTCAGTTTCCTGGTTTTGGTATTCTTCAGTTATGTAGGATGTTACATGGGCTCTCTGTTTTTTAAAAAATCCATCCTATTATTTTTGCAACTACTTCTGGGTCTGTAATTATTGTAAATGAAAAGTAACATTTAGGAGAAAAAAGTCACTTGGAGCATGGCAACCAAGAAAGTAGATTCTTCTTGATATTTGTGATTCGCATAGAACATTAATACAAATATTTTAAAATATTTGGTGAGTCCTGGAGGGTAAAGTCTGTCATCTCACTGTGGTTAAAAAGTGAGTAGACAGCTGAGTTCAGCACCTCTACTACTATTTAAGGTTGTGTGCTTGCAACACAGAAGTCAGTCGCTGCCATTGTTCCGGCCCCTGAAGATGAGCCAGAACTGTGCTTGTTGCCTCAAATTAAATAAACTCGAGCCACGGCACGAAAACTTGTTTACAGAAGTCAATGGAATGGCAATTTAAAAGTTTCAAGCTTTTTAACTTTGATGTGTAAGTAAAAGCATGAAGCATTTGGAAAATGTAGAATTTGAATTAAATATCAAGTAAGTTCAGGTAGTAATAATAAATATGTGACTACTCTTAAATGTACTAGAGATTATTCTATTACTTTCTTTCCTCTCTTCTTTTTCTTTTCTCTTTTATATTTGCAGTTGAAATAGATGGTATCTTTGTTTTTCTCTAGACAACTTTAATTGAAATAATGCAGACTTTGTGGGATGATATTCAGAATATGTCCCTTAAAACATCTGTATTGCAACCAAATTAAGCTGTAGTGAGGAAAAAAAAGAAAATGACCTCCACTAAGATGAATCAAGAGAAAAGGAATTCACAAATAAACAGTATTAGAATAAAGAATCATAGGTAGAGCAAATATTTTAAAATGGAATACTCTGAAAAAAACATATGGTGATAAATTCAAAAAAATTAACCCAAATTGATAAACCTCTAGAAAAAGCACACTGACTTAAAAAGAACTAGATAGCTTGACTATCTTTATATGTTTAAAGGAAAATGAATGAGTAATTAAAAATATTCACCAAAGAAACTTATTCCAGAAGCAAGTATAACTGAAAACCAGATAGCACTGTATGAGATGAGACCATCACCAGTGGCACTTATAAACACAAACCAAAAACACCAAACCATAAATTCAAAAGGTAGCAACAGAACAAATGATGTGACACCTTAAGGTCAATGTTGTAGAATGTGTGTTTGTGTCCCCCCATAATTCATAGTGTTGGAACTTTAATCCCCAATGAGACAGTATTAGGGGGCAGGGTTTTGGGGAGGTGATGAGGCCTAGATGAAGTAATGAGGGTGGAGCCCACAATGGAATCAGTGTTCTTATAGGAAGAGAAAGAGACTAGAACAGGGTGTCAAACTCATTTTCACCAGAGGCCACATCAGCCTTGCGGTTGCCTTCAAAGGATCAAATGTAATTTTAGGACTGTATAATGTAACTACTCCTTAACTAGGGGCAAGGAGCTCGGCACTGCCACTGGGTAGAAACAAGATGCCAGGCCAGATACAATGAGGTGGAGGGCTGGATTTGGCCTGGGGGCCTTGTGTTTGCCACCTGTGGACTAGAGCTCATCCTTCCGCTCATGCTCCAAGGAAGGCTATGTGAGAATGTACCAAGGAAGAGCGCCCTCAACAAGAACTTGATCGCACTGGCACCCCGGTCTCACAGGACTTCTGGCCTCCAGAACTGTGAGAAATAAATGTTTGTCGTTTAAGGCACCCAGTCTATGGTATTTTTGTTATAGTATCCTGAACTCAATGAGACAGTCAAGGAGGCAGTCAGGTAAGTTTTCTCATGAGATTCAACAATTTGTAATGTGTCTCTTTCTTTTCTGTCATTTAATCTTTTAAATTTGGTTATTGATTATTAAAGACAGTGAAGAATTATGTTGACTTAAGTATAATCATGCATTGTGATCGTGTGATAAAATGTCCATTTTTTATTAGTTTTTTATTGTGGCAACATATGCATAAGAAAATTTACCACTTTAACAATTTTTAAGTGTGTAAGTTCTATAGCATTATGTGCATTTACATTGTTGTGAAACTGTCACTACTACCCATCTCCAGAATGTTTTCCATCTCCTCAAACTGAAACTCTGTGCTCATTGAACAAGTACTCCCCGTTTCCTCTCCCCAGCCCCTGGTAATCACCGTTCTACATTCTGTCTCTGTGGCTTATTTCACTCAGCATAATGTCTTCAGGGTATATCCATGTTGTAGCATGTGTCAGGATTTCCTTCCTTTTTAAGTCTGAATCTTATTCCATGGTATGTATATGCCACATGTTATTTATCCATTCATCTGCCGATGGATGCTTGGGTTACCTCCACCTTTTGGTTTTGTAAATAATGCTGCTATGAATATGGATGTGAAATATCTGTTTGAGTCCCCACTTTTACTTTTTGGGTGTTAATACCCAGAAGTGGAATTGCTAAATCATATGATAATTCTATGTTTAATTTTTTGAAGACTGTTCACACTGTTTTCCACAGCAGCTGCACCATTTTTAATTCTCACCAACAATGCACTTTTTTCGCATCCTTGCCAGCACTTGTTGAGAAAACACCATGTTTCTCAGAGCTATTTGAGGCAGAGCTGAAAGAGAAGACTTACTAGTCATCCGTTGCCTGCAAAGGGGCCGTGTCTCCCCCGTGGGAGCTCAGCTCCCCACCAGGTGACAGGCAGTCGGTTGTCTGCCTGTGCTGCCTTCATTCTTAGCTGTGACTGTACCTGTAGTCTCCACGTAAAACTTCCATCATCTGGACATCGACTTTAAGGGAAAAAAGAAGAACAAAACACTCTGTGATTTAATGATACATGCATATATAGTAAAGGGTAAAGGGGAAATAAGAAAATGCACATATAGGGCAAAGGAACATTAGATACTATTCCTGATGCTAGGTACTGTGTGGGCTGGGCAGGGGGCTGGTATCAGAGAGGAACACCATGGTATTGGTCATGTCCCAGTTTTTAAGTTGGGTGCTGGTTTTCTTGGTGATTTGCTACCTTCATAAATTATATATATTCTTTTGTACATGTTATATAATTTACATTTTAAATCTTAAACCAGTATCTTTTATTCCTTAGTATTGTGGCCATACGTGTTGGCTAAAGGTGTGGACCTGGTCTGAAATTTCAAATGGTATAATCTGGGGCAAAAAAAAAAAAGAAAGAATAGAGTAAGTTTTATAAAACTAAGTTTATTCAATTTCAAGGATTGTATGTATTCTTTAATTATGACCTTCATTTTTTATTTGGTGTTAGAAGAACCTTTAGAAATCAAATCATAGAGTTAAAGGAACATAGTTTGTTGTCTTGTTTTATTGTACTTACAAATGGCAAACAGTAAAAGTAGGTGACCTTGTGCAAGGTCATTACCATTAAAAAATATTTTCATTAGTCCTTGAAATGAAAAATTCTAGGAATTATTGCCTCAGAGAACACAGCACTATATCAAGTCAGTACCAAGGCTGATGATACTCAAAATGGTGATTTCATTTGCAGCCCTTTTCACAGAATGTATCTCTAATTTAAAGAGCTAATTTAGCAGAAGTATTAATCAGCCCTACCTACAGACTCATGAATGCATTTGAATTACTCAGTATTGACATACTCTAAGCTCAGAGGAGTCAGATTCTCAAATATCAGCTAATGATAACTACAATGGACATTTATGGAGCACTTACTCTACCACTGAGTATTTTGTATAGATGGTTGTATTTAATCTTCAGAAATGTTATTATTCCTATTTAACTGATACCTGGAAATTTGACTAATATCTTGCTCAGCATCATATAAGTAAGAAGAAAGCTGGAATCCAAAACCAGTTTAGCAGTTTAACACTGCATCAACACACTTAATTGTCTACCACACGTGGCATCGCTGTTGAAAAGCCCAAAGCTAGGGGCTGCAAACTAGGTACTGAGTGCTGAATTCAGAACTCAGCCCTCTGTCATACTTCTTGAACTCTCTGAAATTTAAGGAGAATCACACAGCTTGAATGGGGAATGCTAAGTTCATTGGAAATATTAACTGTTTCACCATTGTGGTCTCCAAGTGCATGTGTAGGCAGTGACATAATTGTGCTTATTTTTTGTTAATGAGACATTAGCAAAACACATTGTGTAAATTCAACTGGAGGAAAAGATTGGGGAAGAAAGGAGTTCCAAGCAAACTCCAGTGACTGGTGGCTGTGGTGTCATGGGAACAGCAGTGTCATGGGGACAGCAAGGAAGGTGGTTTAGCTTTCAGCAAGAAGGCATGAGGAGAGTAGAGGCACCAGAAGACAGCAGAGTAAAGGATTTTGGTAAAAGAACTTAAAAGCGAGTGGGTAGCAATCGGCAACTCATGAGACTCCTCAGAGAAGGATAAAGAGAAAGCAGAAGGAAGTTCAGAGTACTTCAAGATAATGTTGTCAGAGTCGAGGAGAAATGAGAAAACGCACATATAAGGCAATGTGTACTAATTCACATTGTAATAAAAAGAGGCTTTGAACTAGTCTTTTTTTTTTTAATCATTTCTAGATTCTTTATCTCTCTCTTTATATCTGTCTGTGAGCATTTGCCAGGATTCTTTCTTTTCCATACATTTTGCCTCCCAGCATTTCGAAATATTTACCCTTAGGAATTTCATGCAATTTCCCCCTCCCTAGCAAGGTCAGACTTCCCTTTCCTCTTCATCTCCCTCTGTTATTCTCTCTTGTTCTCCCTCCTCTTCTTCTGTTAGTTGCTTATTCATATATAACAAGTCACCGAAAATGAAGTGACTTAAAACAATAAAGCATTATTATCTCTCACAGTCTTGGGAAAGGACAGTTCAACTGGGCAGCGCTCTCACTAGGCATCTCGTGCAATTGTAGTGGGAGGTGGCTGGGGTACGAGTCGTCCGAAGGTTCCACTGGATTGAACGTCTAAACTGGCATCTTCGTAATAACATGTCTGGTGCCTCAACTGAGATGGCTGGGGACTGACGGGAGTCTTCCCTTCCTCCCTCCTTTCTCTCCATCCCTGTGCCTCTCCATGCACCACATAGCCTCTCCACACCATTAGCTTGGGCTTCCTCACAGCGTGGAGGTTCCCCACAGCATGGGAGTTCCACACAGTTGGACTTCTTAGTCCAACTATTCTAAAGACTGTAGACATCTTTCCCCACACAAGCATTCCAAGAAACATAAGTGGAAGGAAGTTTAAAACTTATAATCTAGCCTAGAAAGTCACTCTGCATCACCATCGCTGCATTTTGGTCCAAAGAAGGTCACGAGGCCAGCCCAGAGCCACTCCAGTGGAGGGAGAGCACCCAGGGGTGTGGATACTGGAAGGTATGGGTCATTGGGTTGGTCCACCTCTCCAAAGACTAACTACCACATTTCTCATTTATAGACACTTCTGTCCCTTTCTCTGAAATAACTGAAATATCTTGTTACTATCTTATAGCTTGCTTCATGTTTATATTTTTTCTAATTGTTAAGAGCAATTGAAAGACTTCTTTGAGGAGTTCTTAAGCATTGTCTCAAGCAAATCTTAAGAATATATTTTCATTTAGTGATATTAAAATTTAAGCACCCAAAAGGCATTATAGAAAAGCTGTGTGACTATTTTGTAGAAAGTCTCTTTGGGAAATCAGATTTGATTCACTTTTAAACACCGATGATAACATATCAAACTTAAAAGGCAGATCAGTTTTAGGGAAAAGTGATACACCGTCATGTGTGGGTGGCCTTGGGTGAACTCCCTAACAATATTGCTTTTCATGCTTAGCCACTAATTAGAAAACCTGCTCTCTTGTTGGGACTGAACCATGGTTTACTTTCTGGTTAGATTTTTTTTTTTACTTATATTCAAGCTCTTACATAAGCCAAAACTTGTCCTTTTATAACCCTCCAAATTAAAAAAAAGTGAGAGAGATAACTTGAATCTAAAAGATTTGTTGCATAGTCACATGGCAATTTCAGAAATTCTTTATTTAAAGCCACATACCTATACATGGCTTAACCTTCCCTAGCTTCTGCAAATGTCATTGAGGTCTTAGGTTCTTGTAAAGAGCTATTGGCTTTTTTTCCTTAAAGAAGCTTAATCCCCAAAGCTTTTCTTTGGTGATTATGAAGAACAGCACATGTTGGCGAAAGTGGGCAGTTGGAGCTGGCAAATAATTTGATTTTTTTTACCCACAAGCCCTGGGAAAACTTTGCCATAAAGGATTAATTTGCTCATGAGATTTCACTGCGGTTGCTTTTAAGAAAAAAGCTAACAGAGACAGCAGGGCAGAAGCATTTCTGGAGTCTGGGGGACAGAGATGAGGGTTGACGGTGGGAAGCAGAGCATTCCTCTTTTCTCTACAACGATTATGAGTTAAGCATGTGAGGTTGATATCATGTCTCTCACACAGACTCTATGTAGACATCTGATAGCTGACTGAGAAGTGATAATTAGTAGTTGTAGTTTTTCATGATTTGTCTTCTCTTCAAGCAGGGAAAAGATTTCATTAAAAAAAAAAAACAGCTTTTGTACTCAATCCTTTCCTAGTTTTAAGAAAAGCATCAGAAAATAGCAGGATGCTCCATTAGTCATTTGCTTCCACATCTCCATTTTCATACTTGAGATGTATGCACAGATGAAATGGAGACTCCAGCAGCTTCACAGCACTACGGGTCCCTCTGTTCTGGCGCTCGCACCCCGGTCCTTCAGCCATCAGGCCCCACCAGTGGGGTTGGGTATGGGCAGTGACCTTTAGTTAGGGCAACTTATCTGTGGAGCTTCACCCTCAACTCTAACAATACGTTCCACTAAACAGCAGCAGGGACAATTTGAAGGGACTTGGGGCTTCAGGCCCAGGCAAAATGCACTGCTCATTGCTCTCCCTCCAGCGTGTTGCCTACCGGGTGGGCTCAAGACTACTTTTGGTCACGCCCACTGCTGATGGGGTGCGATGAACTGGCCTGAGCAGAGGGGGCAAAGCAGCAGGGAGGAAACGGGGCTGGGAGAGGATAATGGCCAGGATCACCAGACACATTCTTAGTCACTGTTTTCTTAATTCTTACAACTCCCTTTTGAAGCCATACTGTCCCGTTTTTTTGCAGATCAAGAAACCTGAAGCAAAGAATTTAAGTAACTTGCTTTCATGCAACTTAGTTAAACTAGAGTATCTAAGGTATTTAAATGAAATAAAATCTAAGAATTTTATTTAATCCTTCGGTAAAATAAAGGATTTTAATCCCAGCCTGCTTGACAGCCTAGACAATTTTCTTTCCACTACCCCAATCCCTCTAATAAATCATTGGTAACCTGTAATCCACTTATGAATTAAATTGAGAGACTTTCTTTTGAGGTGAGCCTGTGGCACTTAGTCAAGTAACAATAGTTGTCACTCTCTCTTGTTTAATCTTATAGTGGAGTACGACAAGGAGTTCTCCCCTCGCCAGCGACACCACAAAGAGTTCAAGTTCAACTTATCCCAGATTCCTGAGGGTGAGGCGGTGACGGCTGCAGAATTCCGAATCTACAAGGACTGTGTTGTGGGGAGTTTTAAAAACCAAACTTTTCTTATCAGCATTTATCAAGTCTTACAGGAGCATCAGCACAGGTATGAAGGCTCAAGGAAGCCCAAGGGTGGGGCTGGCCCCCATTTCTCACCCTGTCATCACAGGGCCCCGAGTATGTCTGTGGACGATGATTTGGAGTTCAGGGCTTGCACATGAGCAGGATGAGGGGTGTGTTCTAAATGCCAGTGTTTAGCCAGTAGGAAGATTTTTTGCCAATACATTGAGTACTTTCCAAATGGTTTCTCTTCTTAAGCAAGCCAGTAGACCGTATTTACTAAGCATCCTTTGTGAAGAGAGAACATATGATTTACTGGGGATAAAATGTTTCCCACTATTGTTTAGTCCCTACTTTGAATGATAGGTCAGCGAGGCTAAAATGAAAATTATATAAGTATGCTTACAAATGGTACTAATTCAAGTGACTAGAAGGCTATGTATTTGTGCATATTATATATACATATATTATATGTATTATATGTATGATATGTCCTTTAGTAAATGAGTGTGTGCATCAAATGTATTTTTTTATCATTTGAATTCAAGGGGATGATAGATATTTTTTCTATGTCTGCATTATTCTTATTTCCTGAAATGAGGCCAAATTATTTTATAAAAGAACTGCAGTGAAGTACGTTCATGGGGCTTCCTCCACAAACAAAAAAACAAACTTCCATAGAGTGAAGTTTGGAGGAAGGGCTG
The DNA here is from genome assembly GCA_004024845.1 of Tonatia bakeri. Lineage (NCBI taxonomy): Eukaryota > Metazoa > Chordata > Mammalia > Chiroptera > Phyllostomidae > Tonatia > Tonatia bakeri. The sequence continues at coordinate 69,076 of PVIA01003092.1, forward strand.
AGGATGAAGTTAGTTCAGCAGTTAGTTCAAACCTATGGCACACAGAAAATGACCCTGAATTTTGTTTACCATGTAGAGGTCAGTTTAGAGGTTTGGGGAGGATGGAGTGCCTGACGCACAGTAGGTTAGCACTGCACACACTCACTGGGCATGAGGTGGAAGCTCAGCACGTGGTATGACAGCCTGGCAGTCGGATGGTAGGCGTGGACACAAATGCTGAAGGGAGAGAATACAGACAGGGAGCCCACACTTGCAGACTCGGTGAGGGATTTGCCAGGTTTGGCTTTGCAAACTGAGTCCACATTCTTGCTTTTGGTCTTGGAAGTCTATTAACTTCCCAAGAGTGTCCAAAGGTTTAGGAATGACTTTAGTTTATCCTGAAATTATAAATCTGTGTGTGGGTCTGTCATAAATATGCACACTAGAATAATAACAAACGTTAACTTGCCTCATGGAAGGTTTATTTTACTTTTGAGAGCACTGTCAACATTTGGCCCTTATGCATATTCACATCTCTAAGGAGGGAAATAAAAGAGAAGGAAGGACACTTGCCAGTTTTGGGGGACACATCATGGTGTTGAACATACACATTGATATTTATGTGAATTCCTGCTGGAATAGTAAAATTATAAGTAAAATATAGTCATTGTGTTATCTTTAAAACAGACCAAAATTTCAGAATGAATGGGAAGAGCTCTGATGTCTTATTTTCACTCCCTAATAAAAGTGTATTCAGTGACTTAACCATTAAGGACCTCTTTTGAAAAATAAGTTATTTGTTGCTAGATTTGCATCTTTCAATACTTCAGAGAGAATTGATGTTCAGTGATTTTTTGGAACTGATTTAGCCATTGATTTTCAATCTGCCTAAGTGTTTGTCTCATTATATTTTTCTGAAGGAAATAACCTCCTGGTACTCTTTTGGCTCAGAACTTGGTTCAGAATACATGGTTTTCTCTGTCCTGCAGGAAAAGCTTTATAGTGAAAACACTAGATTGTGGGTTTTGTGACTATAAAACTTTTTTAATTATTATTTTTAAAAAGAGAGCTAACAGACCATTTGTGAGGTTTATATTGAACTTCAGCCAAAAATGAACAGCTGCCTTGTGCTTAAAGCGCTGGTGTCATACTTGCTCGAGGCCAGCAGTGAGCTTGGAAAACAAAATCTCAAACTGTCCCAACCTTTGATGGCTCTCTGTCAAAGCAGAGATGTAATTTCTCTGCCTTCTAGGATGGAGATGTTTGGCGATTGGATGTGTTTAATTTTATGCACAGGAAAGGGAAAATACTGGGAGGATTGGGAGAATTTCATGAACCCTTTTGAAGGGTTCCAGGTTGGCCAGGAACAGATTTTTTTTCTTATCGGTGGGCCAGGAGCCCAGGCCTCCTGCTGTCTCCTCATGTCCTTCCAGAGGCTCCAGATTTAACTGCAAGACTCCTGGGGGCGGTTTGATCTCCCCATCTGTACCGTCTTGGGGTGTCTTGGCCGAAAATGATTCTCCAGGCTTGTAAAGAAACTATTTCTCTAATCTGTGTTCCAGTGAAATTTGTAGTATGTGATGGATTAACTTAATTTAACAAATGTTTGTGTTGCTAAAGAGTCGGCCTCCTTGCAAAAGAAAAAAAAAAGGCAGGTTTCTAAATGCCCTCATATACTCAGCCGAGGCAGAATAAGTTATGCACTGGGCCTCCTGTTATAAAGTGACAGCCAGAACAGATTCTTGGAAGATAGGCCATTGCTGTGATCTCTACAGAAACATATTCCTCAGACTGATAAGAAATCATTGGACCAGGTAAGTTCAAAAAGTGACTACTTGTATAGATGGTGCTTTGAGTAAGAACAGGGAAACATTTGATACTTTATTCAAAACCTGAGAATAAGTCTCAAGATGGAATCTAAGTCTTGAAAAGGCCTGAGGAGAGTGGGACCAGCCAGCAGCAGTGCGCACAACTAAACTGGAGGAGCACAGATGCCTTTGCACTTGACTTGTAAACGTACTCTGTGCTGTGGTGTGGTGTGTATACTTTAAGATGAGTTTGGTGTTAACATCTGGTGTTATGAATCATGTTTTTATGATAACATTTGTAAAACGTTAGCATTTATATAGTACTTAGAGTTTAGAAAACACCTTTTCATATATTCCCTCATTAGAAGTTAACCGTGATCCCATCATCAGATAAGCAGGTCGAGCATATTTCCTCTTAGAGAATGAAATGTGTCACAGGTGAATTTTGCCAAGTCCAAATTATGCCTAAACTTTTGTCTGCTATGCTTCCCCAAAGTCATGCCAGTGATATGGGGACAGTTCCTACTGGCATGCTCCACATCTCCATCTCCCTAGCTTTGATGAGAACATCCCAAGGATGCTTTGATTTGGATGGCAAGTGAGACAGTTAGCTCTCTTGGGAGTGAAAACGTGTCTGTCAGTCCCGGGTACATTGAGTCTCATGGCCTTCCTATGGGAAACCTTTGTTGATCTATTGATCAAACATTGATTTATTGATCACACATTGATTTATTTGCAGCTTTTCTAGAGGAAAGGCTAGAATAAACTTACATAGAAGTATTTGTACTTATTTACAGTATTATATTTGTCCATTTTCTTCACTGTTTTCTCCTCTATACAGTAAGCTGTCTTCACACCTGGAGTGCAAAGGCTGCTGTCAATAACTTTCGACCTTTCCTATTCACGTACGTTAGTATCGTGGTAGCATGTCGCTTGTCATAACATGTACTCGTGATCTTTATTTCTATGGCACCTTAGGTTACTAGTGCAATTCTGAGGTCTTTGAAGAATATCATGTTCATCTATATTTCTTTTTTTTTTGGCTGAAGACATACTTTTACTTGTTTTAATTGATTTCGTATACTTAGAAGTCAAAGAGCATCTCCTGAGAGCCAGACAGAAATTATAACAGGGGACACATTTAGCGTCTGAAAATGGCCCTGTTTGGTATGTGAAGTGACACCACTTGATTCTGCTAGTTTTGAAATGCTGTGTGCTCTTCCATATGTTTTGGTCATTGCATTGCTACTTTCTGTGTATATGGTGACTTTTCCATGTTCTCTCATGGTGCATTTAAAATAAGAAATAATTGCCAAATTTAAAATTCATTATTCCTGATATGAGCAGTACCAGAGCTGACTCCTCTGTTCGGAAACCGGCAAATTTATTTATTTTTAATTGTATATATATTTTTGAGTTTGGTTACCACAGGGCAGGGAAAAAGTAGGTTTACAGTTGTGAGTATGCAAAACAGTTTATTCTTGTAGTATTATGTATTAATTATTATATTATTTCCCATGTGAGCAATTGTAAACCTACATTTGCCCTGGCCTGTATGTCTTATCCTAACTTCAGAATCCTTAGGGTATGAAGAAATACATCTCCGAATCAAGGAAACAGGACAGTGCTGCCATAGAGCTGGTCTTCAAAAGTGAAAGATTTCCCTAGGATAGCCCCAAAGTCATGCTGTGGGGTCCCAGGAAAAATCCCAGACTAAACTATGGCTTAAACTAAATTATAGACCAAATTCATCAATTTTAACCTATTTTACAGATAGAATATAATTGTTCCACGAAAGAAAATAACTGTCCAAGGGCAAACATACATTTCCCCAAAACATGAAGTTTGATATGATACTCTGAACCACTCACAGATAGGAACCACAAGAGTAAGTGAGGACAAGGAGTGGAGATGGGTTCTGGTTGGGCCACGGTCGAGTCATGGAAGGGATGCCCACAAGGCAATGGGATATGGCAGTGCTTAGCTCAACAGAATGAACTAAACTATAGTAGTAGCTGTTCGAAGTCCTGTGTGAGATATTGAAGTTGATTAGCTATTCCAGCTGTGTAAGAATAGAAAAACCTAACTGACCCAGTACAGTTTATTGAAAATAGTTTTCATTGTCATTATACTTCTGGGCAACTTTGTCCTAAATCAGGTGATAACATATGCATGGGTCTGTTTCTAGGATCTTTATTTTTGTTCCATTTGTTAATTTGTCTCTTCTTCCACCAATGCTATACCCTTAATTCTTTGAGTTTTTAAAGAAGGCTTGATGTCTATGTGTAAGTTCTCCAACTCTGTTCCTTGAGATTTTCTTGGCTATGTATGGATCTTTGCATTTCCATATAAATTATAAAATAGACATTTCAATTTCTACAAAGGAAAATTGATGGGCTTCTGACTGGAATTTCATTAAATCTAGAAATTAATTTGGGGAGAATTGACTCTTACCAATATCGAGCACTCCAATTCAAGAATATGGTATTTATTTAGGCTTTCTTTAATTTCTCTAAATAATACTTTGTAGTTTTTTTGTGTCTTGAATATTTTCATTAGAATTACTTCAGGTACTTAAGTTTATGATATTGTAAATGGTATTATTAGCTTTTAAATATTTCAGTGTCTAATTGTTCATTGCTTACATTTAGAAATACAATTGAATTTGTATATTGTTATTTTATCTAGCAACCTTGCAAATTCATATATAAATTCTAATAATTTTTCTGTGCACTAGTTTGGAAATTCTATAAATATAATCACACCATCTATAAACATCAATTTTATTTCTTCCTTTGTAATTCTTATATTTTTTGTTTTTTTTTCTTTCTTGTTTTGTTGTGCTAGCTGGACATCCAGTACAATGCTGAATTCCACTTAGATTTCTAATCTCAGACTGGAAATCTCTGTCATATTTCTAAACAAATGGGGATGGAGGGAAGAATTAATAATTTACCATTAAGGATGATGGCTGCTCTAAATGTTCTTTTTTTTAAAAAAATTATTTTATTGTTCAATTACAGTTGTCCATATTTTCTCCCCCCACCCCCAAATGTTCCAAACCCACTAAATGTTCTTGTAAGTATTCTTTATTTGATTAAGGAAACTCTTCTCTAATCTTAGTTTGCTAAGAGTTTTTTAAAGTTAGAAATTGGTATAAAATTTTATCAAAATATTTTGCTGAATTTTTGGAGATAATATGATTTTTCTCCTTTATAGTGTCAATGTGATACACTACATTAAAGATTTTCAGATGTTAAACCAACTTCACATCCCTGAAACAGGCCCAACTTGTGATTTATAATCCTCTTTATATAAGACTAGATGAAAAAATCATGTCTGATATCTCTATTATTTGGATCACCTATAGATCTGTTTCCATCATCTATTTGTTCCCTTGATTTTTCCTCCTTTTTTTTCCCTGGAATGTCTGATAATTTTTAAAATTAAATTCTTGACATTATTTATGAAAAAGAGTTCTAGATACTGTTATCTTCTCCCAGACTGGATTTTATTTTCTTCCAGAAAGCAGACAAAATGCAAATGGATTACCTTGTTCTTTTTGTTCCAGATGAGGCTGGGTTTCAGGATGTGCTAAGGCTCATCTCTCCCTGGTTTTCCCTTTCTCCCAGAGGTCAGCCCTTTAGGGGCTCAGCTGAAGATCTAGGGGTTTACCAGAGCCCATCTTCCTTCGTGGGCTCTGAACTCTGGGTTTTAACTCCCCAGCCTTGTAAGACTGCCCAAAAGTCTGCTTTGCTTTTTATCGTCTAAGCAGTTTCTTTCTGCTTGTTTTCTCAGCTTCTTACTCCATGCACATACAGCTTAATATTTGGCAAAATATTGGAGTTCAAGGCAGCCAGAACTTGAAGAGCCAAGATCCTGGAGGAAGTGCACCCAAACTTCTATGAGATCACTCTTACGAGCTCACCTCTATGCAGCCCCTTTCCTCTGGGGCCTCAGACCTTCGCGTCCTCCTACCTTGAACTCCAGTGACCTCAGCCAGTGACATTGTTCCCGTGTCTGGACTGCTGCTCCTTTTGTCTGGCATCTATGCCTCATACAAGAAATTAACAAATGCCTTGGGATGAAAAGCCAACAGCAAATATAGGGCTTTACCTTAATGCATTTCCCTTCTTTCTGAGATCTTGAACCATCATGTACTGACTGTGTTTTTTTGCTGTGAGATAACTTCAAACAGGGTTTGTTTTTTAAACTTGTTCATAGTGGGAGTGTTAGTTTGATACATTATATCCAGAAGCATATATCTCTGAAGTATCATTTTTATTTGTAAATCTTCATAATGAATTCCCTCAAATGTTGATATTTGATTCATTAACCAAATAGTGTAGTTCTGAAAACAAGACATGAACCCAGTAGTTGATCCAGTTACAGGATCTAAGAGGATAGTTTCCTTGGAAAAGCATTTTTTACAGACTGGTTGCTCTATGAATTCTGTTGCATTTTCAGGGCTGCCTGCTGAACTGGAGAGTGAACTTTATCATCACTGAGATAAAAGGGCGATATCTGAGACTATTTTCTGTTTTGAAGAGAAGGGCAAATTTGAGAAAGCCAGGATAGGAGAATGCTATTGTAGTTTGGTAGAAGAAAATTAAAGCCTTTTATCACCAAGTGCAGCCACACCTGTTTCTCTTTCTGTATCTGCCTTTCACAGGTATGATCCTCAGGGACTCCTGAAATTTACCGCTGACTTGATAATCTCTGGCGCACTCAGTGTGGGCCTCAGGCAAGCATTGAACTTTTCAGTATTTGTTCCTTTGCCCCTGAAAAAGGGATAGATAATACAACTAACGCACAGCTCAGGTTATGTAACTAGTTAGTTTTATCTTCTTAGTGCAGTGCATATTATTTATACTTAGAATTATCTACCTGAAATTTAAAAAGTAAAGCCTCAAAAAGCTGCCTCATAGGCTATATACATAGGCTTATTCCTCAGCATAAGTATGTTCTGTTCTTTGCAAAGGCACTGAGTAGAAAGGAATGTTTCAGAGAGGAATCAAAGTTTTAGTAAAGAATTGCATACACTCAAAAGAATGCTAAGTTTGAGGGAGAGGAGAAGTCAGGGCGTGGTGGGCAGAGGAAACTCTTGTCTGGGAACTGCTTATCCACTTGGTAAACATGAAAGAGAAAAGGAGATAGATTTTTATTTCTGGAAACTATGCCTTCTGTATTTTTTGCTCCCAGAAATGGACTGCTTTGGTGCAGGCACCTCCTTACCAGTATGGCTAGCTCGGTGGAAGGCAGGCCGTGGTAGCAGTTAAACTTATTTTGTGAAACATCTTTTTTTAAAAAAATAAATCACAAATTAACAGTATTTTCGCCGCTTTATTTCCCCATATTGGACAGGGGTATGGGAATGTAGGATTGGTGATGAGAATTAAAACATGTGAGATTTGCACACACGTGTAAAAAGAAGTGGCAGAACCCCTTGTTCAATCTGTGCCTGGTCACTAGGGCATGTTGGAGTGCACCCCAGTGTTTGGGAACATTATTTTGTTTATGTGGTCAAAGAGAACAGGTTAGGTAGCCATGAATTTATATAAAATAATCTTCTACTCTCCTCATTCTGTCTTAGACACATAGAAGCAAGCCTTCTCATATTACTACTACCTTGGACTTGGTCTTACCTGTGATTCCAATTATTAGCCTGGGATGATAACCCCCTGAGGGTAAGGTCAGTCCATAAGACAATCCAACACTTATTTGTGGAGCAGCCCATTCTTGCTTTGCACTATTTAGGGGGTGGAACAATATATCTTGAGAGCAGATAGTTTTGAACCTTAAGTCTAAAAAGCAGGTGAAGTTAATACCACCCATATTTAAGAGAGAGGGATTATGACCCAATTATTCCACTTCTGGGAATATATCTGAAGAAACCCAAAACACAAATAATTCAGAAGTGTATGTGCACCCCTATGTTCACTGCAGTGTTATTTACAATAGCCAAAATTTGGAAACAGCTTAAGTATCCATCAGTAGATGAGTGGATAAAACAGCTATGGTACATTTACACAATGGAATACTACTTGGCCATAAAAAGGAAGGAAATCTTACCTTTTGCAGTAGCATGGGTAGATCTGGAGAAAGCCAGTCAGAGAAAGACAAGTGCCATGTGATTTCACTCATATGTGAAATCTGATGAACAAAATAAACTAACAAAATAGAAACACACTCATAGAGAACAGACTGACAGCTGTCAGAGGGGAGAGAGTTTGCAGGGATGGGTGGAGAAGGTGAAGGGATTAAGGGGAAAAAAACTCATAGACACAGACAACAGTATGGTGATCACCAGAGGGAAAGTGGGTAGGTGGGGTAGAAGAGGGTAAAGGGGTGTAAATGGTGATGGAAGGAGCCTTGACTTGTGGTGGTGAACACACAAAACAATATACAACACAATACACAGATTATAGAATTGTATACCTGAAACCTATATAATTTTATTAACCAATGTCACTCCAATAAATTCAACAAAAAAGAAAAGAGAGAGGGAATATGTTGTAGGTCAATGACTCTCGAAGTTTGGTCCTCAGACTAGCAGCATCAGTATCACCTGGGAACCTGTTAAAGCAACTTCTCAGGTCCCATCCCAGGAACTCTGGGGTGGGCTTAGCAGTCTAAGTTAGCTAGCCCCCCGGGGGATCCCGATGCAGACTGATCTGGAGAACCACTGCTCTGATGGCTAAGAACATATACAACACTTGAACCGTGAAAGACAAATACCATATGATCTCACCTATAAGTGGAACCCAATCAACAAAACAAACAAGCAAGCAAAGTCTAACCAGAGACATTGAAATAAAGAGCAAACTGACAGTAACCAGAGGGGAGGGGAGAGAGGGATAATGGGGGAGAAATAGGGGAAGGGCCATCAAGGAACACATATAAAGGACACATGGACAAAGCCAAAGAGGGCAGGTTTGGGAGTGGGAGGTGGGGATGGGTGTGGCAGGGTGTGGTAGGGGGAGATGGAGACAACTCTACGTGAACAACAACAAAACAAATTCTAGCTCTGCACTCGCTGGCTATGTGACTGTGAGCAAACTACTTAACTTCACTGTTTCCTAGTGTCCTGATCTGCCAAAGTGTGATGGTGTTAATACTCTTTATGGTGATTGAGAGGAGATAACACACGTAAGAACAGTTAGTACAGCCAGGTAGTAAGTACTATGAAAGGGCTTGCTATGTTAATATTCTGACAGCAAAGTGACTTGTGTTGGTTTGCTGATGATGAAATACCCCTTACAGAGTTAAGGTGACTGATATTTGAAACCTCTCTTTATACTATGTTCATCCTTGAGGTGAAATTTGGGTAATATCAAGAGGTATATAATCAATGAGAACAGAGCTAATTATATAATACTAATGTCCCTTCATCCATATTACTCAAATCTGTGTGTGTGTAGCACTTCACCCTGAGCTGTAGTGCTATCTATTCAAATCCTATTTCTTTTCTCTTTTTAGTGGTAAAATTTTAGATATAATCCTTAATACGAGATACATTACATAAGGAAAAAATATAAATTTTTGCCTTACTATCGAATTTTCTAAAGTGATTAATTTTTTTACTTTAATTCCTTTTGAAAATTGAGTTTTTTTTCCTGGCTGGCATAACTCAGTGGATTGAGCGCGGGCTGCGAACCAAAGCACCGCAGGTTCGATTCCCAGTCAGGGCACATGCCTGGGTTGCAGGCCACAGCCCCCAGCAACTGCACATTGATGTTTCTCTCTCTCTTTCTCCTTCCCTTCCCTCTCTAAAAATAAATAAATAAAATCTTAAAAAAAATTGATTTTTTTATCTCGTAAAGTTAGTTCATCAGTGTATGAATCTTGTTTTGTATCTTAGTTTACCATTAAATGCAGACACATGAATGGCAGAGGAATGTGTTATGAAGAAATAAAGAAACAAACCACAAACTCACCTTATCAAATATTTCACAAATCTGCTTGCTTTAAACTTATAAATTTCATTTTATGAAGAACATTTTTCTAGTAAAATGGTTAGTAATAAGCACAATTGTACTTTATCCTAGGCAGTGAGACCTTAATGGATAGCATTTGTCAGGAAAGGTCAAAACTAGAAGCTCAGATGCCTCCAGACCTTTTTCAGGGGCAAAGGAGAGAAAGACTCATTGTGTTTGCCCTTGGTGCTGCCTGCTTCTCTGCCTGATGGAGTGCCCCTAACAAGCGGTGTTGCCTTGGAGGCTATGTGATGGGACAAATCACACAGGGGTGACTGTGCCCATAAACACTAACTCTGCAAGTCTTTTCAGTGGTGTGCTGGTCAGGCAACTCTAGCACCAGGGTGAATATTTGAAAATTTCTAGAAATTTCTTATTAGGCTTATTAATTGTAAAGAACTTCATTTTCCCTGGATGGTAACAATACAAGGAAATGCATGCACTCAAGTTGGAATAGCATTGTGAATAACACTATTGTATCCTTAAAGATAGAACACATATTCATCACGTAACATGGATCTATGTGTTGGTTGAGAACAAAATAGGCAATAAATTCATTCAAAATTTTATCTCTCTCTTGTTTCAGGATTTTCTTTTATAGCATGCCTACTTGAGTGTCTGTCATCTCAGTAGGAGGGTCCAAATAATCCAGTCATGGTAGTTATTTTGGCCAGACCCTGGGATTTGTTATTGGGCAGTGACTCATATTGCAGATGGTAATAACAGAACTCAACCCTGCTGCAGTGAGATTCAGAAGGGAACCCGTGTTTTTTCACATAACAAAATGAAGTGCATCTTATTTGAGGCTATACTTTGAGAGAGTCAGTAGACTAAGAAGGCCATGTGTCATTGAAGGAAAGTAAACAGATGTGGGTCAGACCAGAACCATTTCAATGACTTGCCATAAATCATGTCTCTCAAATACCTGAGTTATTGGAGGCATTGAGGGTCAGCCAGCAAAGTTGTTCCTTAAAGCTGTAATTCTTCAAGTTCCTCACCCTGGCTGTGGGACTGCATGCCAATGGTAGTCTCGGTCTAGACAGAGTGTTCTGCCTTGATGAGGGATAATGTGAGAGTGGGCAGTCCATCTCTGCATGCACCTGTCACCCCTTCCTCTCCAGACCCCGATATGAGCACCTGCTCCTGATCTGGGGTCCTGTGCCAGCCCCAGGTATCCTCATCTGTTTTCTGTAGCCACCTGACATTGGCATTTATGTGCAGTAGATTTTGATCCCTTACCTTACTCTGAGCCCTTGCTCAGTCTTTTCAACCTGTGACCTAGACTTTTCTCGACTCTGTTTTTTGGACAGGTGGTAGCTAAGAGTCTAGGCTCAGATTTTGAGCTCTGGTCAGCCCATCTAATACCTGGGACTTTAATACACTTATCCTGTCCAGGCTCCTTGTTATCAGCTGTAGGACTTGCCTCTCCAGGCTTCCCGAGGAGTAAAGGAGAGGCTCTGGACACGTGCCCATGTATTGAAAGGATATATATATTTGTTGTTTCTCTCCCCATTTAATCCAGTTATTTTAAGTCCATTCTCCACCTTACCTCCCTTCCACAAAATCTGAGTGTCCTAGAATTAAACTTCTAAATTTGAGACTGCCAGACTGCCAGGAGCCCAAGTTTTTTTATCTTTCTACACTCACCATTAAACTGTGTTCATGTAGCCCACAGGCTGCTTGAGCAGTGAGGCCTGGCATTTTCCTTATTGTACAGGGAAGTGTGGCAGAGAAAGGAATTCCCTGGGGCCCAGCCTGACTTAGGAGCAGAGTCAAGATAGAAACATGGGCTCTCCATGTCCACTGATCCCCACTAACACTGAAGATATCATTTCTTCCACATTGTGATTATTAATCCTTCTTATCAACACTCTTCTGGCACACTGACTTCTGGCCAAGATGGCAGTGTTGGTAGATACACTTTGCCCCCTTTCACAACCAAAAAAAGGATAACAAATTTTAAAAAATCAAACAAACAGAGATGCCAGAAAATCAAAATGTCTGGAAGTCCAACAACCAAGCAGTTAAGGAAGAAATATTCACCCAGACTGGTAGGAGGGGCAGAGAGGACGTGTGGCAAGGTAGCAACTGGAAGACTGAGTGGGCGAGGTGGTAGTTGGCAGTCTCCATATTTTTGTGCAGATAAACCAGGAGGAACAACTGGGGAGACACACAGACCGCACAAACCAGGGTTCCAGCATGGGGAAAGAAAGCCTCAAAATCTCTGGCTGTAAAAACCTGTGGTGTTGCAGCAGAGGGAGAAACTCCAAGTCTCACAAGAGAGTTCATTGGAGAGACCCACAGGGTCCCAGAACATACACAACCCCACCCACCTATGAATCAGCACTAGAAGGGCTCAATTTACTTGTGGGTAGTGGGGGAAGTGACTGAAAGCTGGCCAAGAGCCAAGAAAGCAGCATTTTTCTCTCTCTGACCCCTTCCCCACGTGTAGCGCCACAACACAGCAACACATGTTGCCCTGCCCTGGTGAATACCTAAGGCTCCGCCTCTTACAATGTAACAGGCACACCAAGACAAAGAAATATGGCCCAAATGAAAGAACAGATCAATGCTTCAAAAATAGGACTAAGCAATGAAGAGATGGCCAACCTATCAAATAAAGAATTCAAAACATTGGTAATCAGGATGCTCATAGAAATGGTTGAGTATGGTTGCAAAACAGGAAAAAGTGAAGGCTCTGCAAAGTGAAATAGAGAAAAATATGCAGGGAACAACAGGGAAGGGGAGGAAACTGGGACTCAAATCAATGGTTTGGAGCAGAAGGAAGAAATAAATATTTGACCAGAACTGAATGAAGAAATAGGAATTCAAAAAAATGAAGAGAGGCTTAGGAACCTCTGGGACAACTTTAAATGTTCCAACATCTGAAACATAGGGGTGCCAGAAGGAGAAGAGGAGGAGCAAGAAATTAAAAACTTGTTTGAACAAATAATGAAGGTGAACTTTCCTAATCTGGCAAAGGAAATAGACTTCCAGGAAGTCCAGGATGCTCAGAGAGTACCTAAGAAGGATGAACCCAAGGAAATACACACCAAAGCACATCATAATAACATTAGCCAAGATTAAAGATAAGGAGAGAATCTTAAAAGCATCAAGAGAAAAGGAGAGAGTTGCCTACAAAGGAGTTTCCATAAGACTATCAGCTGATTTCTCAAAAGAGACCTTGCAGGCAAGAAGGAGCAGGAAAGAAGCATTCAAATTCATGAAAGGCAAGGACCTACATCCAAGATTGCTCTATCCAGCAAAGCTATCATTTAGAATAGAAGTGCAGATAAAGTGCTTTCCAAATAAGGCCAAGTTAAAGGAGTACATCTTCACCAAGTCCTTATTGTATGAAATGTTAAAGGGACTTATCTAAGAAAAAGAAGGTGATCAAAACTATGAACAGTAAAATGACAACAGACTCACAACTATCAATAACTGAGCCTAAAAAAAAAAAAACTCACTAAGCAAACAACTAGAACAGGAACAAAATCACAGAAATGAAGATCACAAGGGGGGTTAGCAGTGGGGAGGGGGAGGGAGGAGGTGGGGAAAAGGTTCAGGGAATAACAAGCATAAGTTGTAGGTACAAATATATGGGAGGAGGTTAAGAATAGTATGGGAAATGGAGAAGCCAAAGAACTTATATGTGTGACCCATGGACATGAACTAAGAGGGGGGGAATGCTAGTGGGAGGGGGATGCAGGGTAGAGGGGATTAAAGGGGAGAAAAAAATGGGACAACTGTAATAGCATAATCAATAAAATATACTTTAAAAAAATAAAAAAACTTTGTTCTGGCTCTTTCTACCAACTATGCCCCACTCATATGTTGGACTGTATTTTTCTCCATCTTTGTTACAAGACCTTTAATATTATGAGTATCATCAAAGTTCTATAAATAGCAACAAGGGGCCCATGGCACTAGAGGCCTGCACTGCTCCTCTCTGCCTCTGGGTCAGCCTCACGCCCTGGAATTCTCACTGTCTTCATTCCAGAGGGTGCTGCTCTGATGTGAGTATGTCTTGCACTGCCTTCAGAGCCAGGGCTACTTTTCCCACAGTGCTGTGCATGATGTCTGTGTTATTGCTGGATAAGGGTCTTCTCTGACCTTCCAGAAGAGAATTTATGTCTTCTTACATCTTAACTTCAAAGCCTTGGACTTGCACTCCCCTCTTGCTGTTTTCCATGGACACCCCGTCTCCCTGCTCACAGTTACCTAAGTGACGGGGAGGGCTGATTTGTCACCAGGGGGTGTGACACATGCATGTTGGAACGTGCTTTAAAGATGGCAGGTCTGATGTGCCCCCTGTAGACTCTGCTCAGCAGCTGAGTAAACTTCTTTGAGCTGTTCCTACTGTTTAAAGCTTGGAAAAAATGACAAAAGAGTTTTCTTCTACTCTAAGCCATGTAAACAGGAAAAATTGTTTCCCTTCTGAGAAATCTAAAATTTTTAACTCAGCTGTTTCACTGTCCTCACAAATTCAAAAGAATAGAGATAAATTGCATTCACTTGTCACAGATTATCTTTCATAATGATCTCAAAAGGCAATATGTCATTATGGAAAACTGAATCCACTTTCTTTTCTCTATCTAGTTCTCTCACTTAGTAGTTTTTGATCTTGGCCACATGACCCTAACCTCACACCTGAGACTCAGGTTCCCCAACTGTAAAATGGGGATAATGATGTTCTACCAAGCTTTCAGGATTGTTCTAAGGACTGAAGAAAGCAAAATATATGGAAGGGCTTTATAACTTGTTTAAATGTGCTTCACTTGTATCAAGAAGCTCATCTTAAATTTTGTATTTAGTTCCACTGAGTTCTTCTATCCAGTAAAATATTTCAGCAAAATATTTCCAGCACCAGGGATTTGAATCTTTCCATGGCCAAAGCACACCCTTCCCTGTCATGGGCATTCTAGGCCGTTTCATGCCACTGACCCTGGGACATCAGCTCAGATTCAGAGTGTCCTTGCAACACATGAAGGTGACCATTTCCTAACACTGCTCCACTATGACATTTGGGTGATCAGTAAGAAACCCTCACTCCATCTTCCCACAACCTCTATAATTATGTTAGTTGAAAGTTGTAAAAAATATAAAAATATTCCCTGTGGACCCCAATGAAAGGAATAGACTTAACTAGTTTGCCTCGAAGAACCTCAACAGTTGTGTGGGATAAACTTTAACATCAGTCAACATACACACACCCACATTACACAGTCCAAATGAGAAAGGACTTGACACTCGCCATAGACTGTTCAAGTGCCTTAAATAAAATAAAAGAACTGGTGATTACTCAGAAATATGATGCAGCTTCTTGTTTCTCCTTATTTCACAGGAATCAACATGTAAAAATTGTCAGGCCCTAATTTTAAAAACAAAAATGAGCAGAACACAACCTTGTCAGTGCTCATATTGATCCTGATTTTAGTATTTTCTTAATTCTTTTCCTACTGCTTCCACGCTTTCTCTTTTCAGAGTTCATTAGCCATATCATTTACCCTAATTCCAAAGAAGATTTGGTATAAGCATTACAGCGAGGCTTTTGTTGAAGCTGAGGGCTCCTCCTCTGTGCAGGAGAAAGTTGATTTCTCTGAAGGGCCATAGCATGTATTCGTTTCTCTCCAGGTTGTGTTATGCACGTGACCTATATAGTGTCATGCCCCTCAGAGCTGCTGCAGGTCACTGTACACAGTGCTTTGTGGTGAACCTGATCTGACTTTAGCATCTTTTATTATGACAGCAAGGCAGGACAGAGTAAGAATGAGCCAAGGGGGTAGCATGCTACTCACAGTGCCATTTTATCTTCCTTTCAGAGACTCTGACCTATTTCTGTTGGACACCCGCATAGTGTGGGCCTCAGAAGAAGGCTGGCTGGAATTTGACATCACGGCCACTAGCAATCTGTGGGTCATGACCCCACAGCACAACATGGGGCTCCAGCTGAGCGTGGTGACTCGAGATGGTAAGTTTGCCAAAATCAAGCAAATGGTCACTGTCATTCATTTCCTTTACAACAGTTGTAGGAGAGTTGAGGTTCACAGTCAAGTCCTGGGCTCAGAATGACTTTATTTACTGTTCCTTTGTAACTGCTATTGAAAAGCAAAACCTTTCCCTGGGAGGACTAGAAGCTGGTTAGGTGGTCACGGTTCTGAGAGGAACAGTGGGAGGAGAGCACTCAGAAGCAGAGGCAGGTAGATGATGTTAAGATGAAGAGAAAGATGGGAGCACAGTCTAATCCTGACTGGTTTGTGAGGGAACGCTGTAGCATCAAAGCTCAGCAAATCGAGGTCCCCTCATGGGTCCTCACGCTAGACATGCTCCTCCTGTGAAGTCACCTCACTGGTTGGGGTGAATATAATCAGAAAGAAAGGTTGAATGGGAAGAAATAGGACTAGCAGAAATGGGAGAGCCTGGGCATACCTACTCCTTGCTTTGATTCATGGATCTTTGGAAAGAGTGTTTTGGTTTTGTCCATCCAGAGGGAGCCATCAGAGATCAGAGGATGCCTGTGCTTGCCCCTTGCATTCATCCTTTATGACTAGGCTCTGGGAGGCTGGGAAGGATCGATTGTGCAGCTGCAGGACTAAGTTTCTGTGGAATAAAGAGGGGCGTGCTTTTGTTTGCATTCAAGGACTCAACATCAACCCCCGAGCCGCAGGCCTGGTGGGCAGAGATGGCCCTTATGACAAGCAGCCTTTCATGGTGGCCTTCTTCAAAGTAAGCGAGGTCCACGTGCGCACCACAAGGTCAGCCACCGGTCGGCGCCGACAGCAGAGTCGCAATCGCTCCACCCAGTCCCAGGATGTGTCCCGGGTCTCCAGTGCTTCAGGTAGGTTTGGTGAAGCCCATGATTCCTGTTGGCTCTCAGGCCTCAGTGAGGTGGAAGGATGTGTGGGTAGTTTCATGTGCTGCACAGCTTCTCCATGGCAGATACAAAGGCCTGCAGCTGTGTCATCATTGTCACCAATTACCTAGACAGGTTCCTAGAGACATCTTGTTGCCCAGAGATGGAGTCTGCAGGCTGCAGACATCCTAGTGTCTCTTATTCCAGAATAGCGCCCTTCAGTTTGGTAAGAGTTCTCCAACTCTTTTTTCACTGCCATAAAGATCCTGAGAGGATCTACTCTTTCAGTTTCATTATGCCTGGGAGGTTGTGGTAGAGAAACAAACTTCATGCACTTGTATTAAATGGATTTGTATTTTTCAATGCCCTTGGCTGGCAGTGGTGGAAAGTCAGTTCAAACAGCCCTGTATGACAGGTTTGGTTGGTTCATTTAACTTGGAAGTTTAGGGGTTCTAGTTTTAGGCATGGCTGCCTCCATGGGCTGAGATAATATGAGGAATCTCTCTTTCTATTTTCCTTTGTTGGCGGGCACTCTCAGAAAGACTATCTCTATGAAGTAGTAAGGAAGGCAATCAAGAGTTCCAGAAGCTTCTTTTTCATAGTAGCTCCAGTAGAAAGCCAGGCTGGGGCTATGTGCCCACCCTGAAGTGAGGTAATGGCGTCAACCCACCCTGCCCTGAACAGGGAGGTTCAAAGGGCAAGAGAATGGAAACAGCTCCCACTGCTTGTGCTTGAGTGTCAATTCACGGGTTCTTCAGAAGTGTTCCCTCCCATGGGAATGGGTGTGCGCCTGGCAGAGCTAGTAACTATGCAGTTCCGACCCAGACGCGTCTTACTCTGAAGCTGGTGCTTGCAAGTTCTGGGTTTTGTTTGGCTGTTCAATAGTCTGGGGATCTAGCATGAAGCTGAAGATTTGCTGTGGGATTTTCAGTCAGAGAACTTACTTCCTTTGTTACTACTCCGTGACTTTGAATAAACCTAATCCATTTCATCTTCATTTACTCTTCTACACAGTGCAGGTGGTTAACACTTGGTAGATTTGCTACGATTAAATGGGAAGCATTTGATCTGGCTCGTAATAGCACTTAAAAATGAGTTGCATCCAATTGTAGGAAGTAGGTTGTCAGGACATTTGTTAGGGTCCTTGGAAAGCAGTGAAATACTTCCAGAAGATGTGTTCATTATTCCAGGTGACTGTTTAAATATGTCATTTTCAGTGGCTGGAAAGAGTTCATGCAACTCCTTAAAATCCCTAGTTTTTCTTTGGGAAGAAGTATCTTCCATTTACGTTCTGACTTTAATAAGTCATTTCTTTTACCAGTAACTTGGATGTGGAACATGAGAATCCACCACCCAGTGTGATGTGACACTTTGCTTCTTGTCATCCTGGTGTTTCTTGGATGCATCACACAGCATGGGTGTTCCTGTGTTTACCACTGGAAACAGTCAGGGTTGGGGTTTCAAAGAAAAGAAGAAGAAATGGTTGCTTTCCTTTATTCGCTTCAGAAGAAGCCTGCTGAACAGAGTTAATAATCTCAGAGTGTTCCTCAGGGCATGATGTGGGGCAGGTCTGCCCATGGTGGGCTTCACCTCCCTGATGAACTGTGGTCAGTTTGGTCCTGGGTCCTCAGACATGAAGACAGCTCTTGAAATGTTGATTGCTTTTAAAATTAAAATTTCACTTGATTTATTCAACATCCCCTCCCTCCCTAATACACACAGGAATTTTTTTAATCGAGAAAACATGTTGTCTCTGATTTGGGCTTTAGCAGTGTCACCCAATTATTTTTTTGAAGTTAAACTCTTTTTTTATTTGATGAGTTTAAATTAAATATAAATATTAAAGTTTATCTATTTCACAATAAGTTGCAAGTATATCTGTTTTTACTTGGTATTCCCACCCCCTACCTCCCAATCCAGTACTTTCCAATTTGCTTTGCTCCTTTCAGCAGTACTATGGCAAAGAGTTCATCACAGATACCTCTGGCCTCAGCTGTGTAGCGGCCCAAAGCCACAAGAAAGTATCACTACAAAGGATCTCCTTGCCTCTCACTATCTTCAAAGACCCTCTCAAGCTTCTCTGAGAAATTACTCTTGTGAGGCCCACTGAAGTGCTGCATCACATATTTGGCTCTTTCCTCCTTATTTATCCATGCTGCTAATGGGAGTAGACATGCAGAGGAGGAGATTGCTCTTGGAGGCGGGGATTCCAGAAAGGTGGCCTGCTACCCTGAGACATGGGCTGTCCAGTGTGTGATTTCCTTCCAGGCTGCGGTGGAGCCAGATGTTCCTGGGCATTTGTGAACTGGACAGATGCTGCAGAGACAAAAAGTTGCTGCCTCTCGGGTAACTCCATGCAGGCCTCTCCCCTCGTAAATCTTTCAGAAGGTTGAAGGAAGAGATTGCTTTTCCTCTGCTGCCCCCCTTCTTCCACAGCGTGCTCCCAGGGAATTAATATCTCTCCACTGAAACAACCACTGCCAGGAGAGGCCTACTTGAGAATGCTGTGCATCTGGGTAAAGAAGTTAACAAAATTCATCAAAGTGCCTGTCATAGGGGGAAAGCATGGCAGGGGAATGTGTAGCTATTTTTGGAACTGAGCTGCAGATGCTTGAGACAGTGAGACCAGTCCACAACAAGGGAAAGGCCAAGAGCCCCATCTGTGTCCTCCCTACCGCCCACCAAAATCTGCTCTCACATCTGTCCTCAGCCTTTAAGCTGGACTTTCCAAACACAGGCACCTTACAGTGGGTATGGGCTGAAGCCCCTGCATGGTTTTCACCTGCTCTTGCTTCTCCGCAGCTGTCTGCTCCGAGCGAGTGATGGGTGTTGGCTGTGTCGCACTTCTCCCGTGGGCTTGAATATCATCTGGACAGTATCATCTATCAATTTTGAGTCCAGGTCCAAGACATGCTGTGCAGCCCACTGGGGATTCTAGTCAATCTCGCAATTTCTTTTTCAGTCTCCAAGTCTACCAGCCTATGGGTCTTGGGTGCCCTTGCATTCCTTTGCTGTCATTTAGTGGCCTCTTTCTACTTGCTTTTGTATACCATCTTTTATAGTATCTTTCTCTTGGGGTTCATTCTCTTGTCTTCTGGGGGACTGTGACACCACCCGGCCCATCCATTATGAGGGCTGTGAACAAATGGCCTTGAGGGATTATCCCGTGTGGGGATCCTAGATACTGATATAGCTAATTTTCCAGGATTTTGCCAAGACATCTTTGGGGAGGGGGCAGTTAATGCGATTCCAAGTCAGCTGGTGAGTGTGAGGTTTTTGCCATGTTAACCCACTGGTTTCTGACAGTGTGACTTAGACTTGGTCTTTTTTTGGCAGATGGTATTTTGGAAACATTTTCTGCCACTTTTAACAATTCATGTAAAATTGGATGAGGTGACCTTTAGATCTTGAACTTTAATCCTTGATGTTTATGCTGCCACCACCAGCTCTGCCAGCCATCTGTGAACAGGCAACTTCTCAAGACCCTGTCTGTCCTTTGGAGTGAGTCCTTCATATGCTACCTGTTAGTACTTCTTACAGTCAGTTCTCTTTTCAACACAGCCAAACATGTACCTTTAAGAATCTGGGGGAATTGTGGATCTGGTACATGTAGATATACTTTTCAGACCTGTTGACAGTTCATATCTTCTATTCCTTGAGCTTCCCAGTTGAGACATTCAGTATGCTTCCAGATAATAAAGGTAACCACAATTCACTGCTTGCAAGCCAGTGGTTTGGATACCAGTGGTTTGGATACTTTATTATGACTATGAAATCTTTTGCTTTAGATTTCAGGGAACTCCAGTCCACAGGCTAGGAGGTCTCATTCTTACAGATCAGTGTTCCTGCAGGTGTCCCCGCTAGGTCATACATGGCTGACAGGCCAAAGCTTTGGAAAATGGACTTTTTGCAGTTCTTCAAAGGTGTGGGGGGTTTAAATTTGCCATTTTGACCTTAAATTAAAATTTTATGTCCTACAGCTTGGCTTCCAGATGTCTCAGTCAAGAAATAGAGGTTAGTTCAGATCTTTCTAAATGAAATCAAATCTTAATTTTCCACCTCTATGGAGACCAGGTACAGTATTAGTGGTTTGAAAGTTAGAACCATTTCAGACGCCATATTTGTAATACTTGACTCTCGTTTGCCTCTATGTGCCTTTACGATAATAATTATCAAGAGTGAACCCGCCTGGAAAGTTACCTCCTGTCCGAACCCTGGGTCCATCCTTATGAAGGTGGTGATGGCAGCAGTGCTAAAAGGCAGTAATTATAACAAGGTATGAAGAGGCACTGCCGGGTAACTCAGCAATTGCCACCAGCTCCTGCAGGGGTCTTAGGGCTGGGAGACTCAGTCTCGGGGCTGATAGGGAGCAGAGGCGCTTGGAGCACAGGGGGTCTTAAGCCTAATGTTCAAGGAAAGCATTTGTCTATTTGCAAGATATTTAGCTCTATTTTCTTATAGAATCAAGGCAGAGCCTGAGAAGAGGCCAAAGTCCCACCAGATTAAATGAAATCTTATGAGATACTAGAATCCTGGAGCAACAGAGGGATAGGACCTTTCTGTTGCCTCTCATGCTAACCATCCAGGTTGTAAACAAAACCTAGACTTTGAAAATTAATCTGTTGCCCCCTCCTACATCTTATGAGAAGATTATTGACACTACAAATCAAGGTCCCAGTGTGGTCCCTTGAGGCCTGTAGTGCCAGTGGCACAGGAGCAGGGGGCGTCCTGCAGCCTGTTTTCAATGACTGTGATTCTATGGGGTACATGGCAGCCAGGTACTTGCTTTGGATAAGATGGCTGATAAGGCCCAGGGATAAGGAGAGAGCAGCTGATAAGGAGAGAGGCCACTGAAGACAGAGGTGCTCTTTTAACAGCTGTGTGTTATCCTTCCCCTTGTCATTCTAGGAGAGAAGGGAAATAAAAGCAGTGAATGGCCCAGTCTAAAAAACAAGTTTTCTCTGGGAAGACTCAGTAGCCTTAGCTCAGAAGTGCCAGGAGATACAGTGTGGACCATGCCACTCTGTCCCCAGCTCCTGCTGTGCCAGCATTTTGCTGGCTGAGTGTGTGTCCTGCTGAGCAGGGATACCAGCCTACAGCTGGACTGTCCTGCAGAGGTCAGTTTACTAGTCTGAGGAGCCCCCCTGCAGAAGCCCCAGCATGGGAGGTGCCCCCTGGCTGCTCCTCTCCCTGGATCCCTCTCATCTGGTTTTGGATAGTTGCCCTGACTTGGTTTTCTGCCTTTTCTCCTCTCTATGCCTCCCCTGTTGTTTCTCTCCTCTCCTCCTCTGTTGGGGTTGGAAAGGAAAGTGGGCAGGCAACCTAGACCCCTGGGACCTGAGCTGGCTTGGGCCACTGTGACTCAGGTGTCCAGGGGGTCCCTGGGGCCCCCAGGTTTTAGTTTTGTGGCCCCATCTGTGGCGTAATGATGCCCCTCAACTTGGCCATGCAGCTTCCCTGCATGCACACCACCTGCCCTGCAGGTCAGGGTCATTGCAGTGCCCTTCCTTTCACATCCAGGGCCCATTCCCTTGAGAATCTCCTGGCCTTCCACTGTACTTAATGATGCAGCTTTAGAAATAAGCCAGCAGTGAGAGCCCAGCTCTCTTAGCACACAGCTCCTCTGCACATTGCTGTAAGTATGGCTTTTCGGGGGGACCAGATACAAGGGATACTGGGCGAAATTAACCCAGATGCCCTCCTTAGGGCTGTAGGAGGTGATGCTCAGGTTTGGGGCAGAGCAAACATACAGTGTGCATGGCCACTGCCTGCGGACAGGGATGCAGGGAGGCCTGCATTTCTCCCCAGCATCTGAATGAGAGAAATGCTCCCCCGCAGTGTTCTGCTTGCCTTGAGCTGAGTGGGCTTGCAATCTCACATGGGCCCAGCCAGGTCCCCTGTCAGGTCTTTTCTATAGGTGATACACCCATCAGCCCTCACAGGGAAGACTGAACAGAAGGTTAGAGAGCAGCGGCTGTCAGCGGTGGACGTGGGTGTCAGGCCATGGCCCTGAAGCTAAGAAGAAAGAGCTCCCAGCCAGAACCAAGAAAGCAGGCTATAGTTCAGCCTAGCCTGTGTGGAATGTAGAAATGAAACAGAAGGGGGACCATGTGGCCTAGTGGGGACCGGAAGATGGGAACGAGGATGAACACAGGGGTTAGTGAAGAGCTCTGTGTGGTGGAGCTGTAGCATCAGCCCCGGGTGGCCCTTCCAGGTTTGACTGATCCCCCCACTCGCACCCTCCAAGCAGAACTCTCAGTTCTGGGAATTAAGTTGTGTCTGAAGTTTAAGGACAAGATTCCTGATCACCATAGTCTCATGCTATCAGCTGGACTTCAGGAAAACGTATCTTCCTCCAGCTCATTTTGCACCAGCCTCCCAGCATCTCCCAGGTGTTCCAACTCCCTGGTAACCTGGAATCACAAATAATGAAAACACACCTGAGACTTGGGAACATGAGGTGACAGCCACTGATGAAGCTGGTGCTTCATTCAAAGATGAACAATTGACTGGACTACCCCAAGCCCTCTTGTCACCAGCCATGGTACAAAATGTAGGATACTGGTTACCAGTTCGACCATTAGCAATAGACATGATGCTTCGGTGTGTTTCTGTACCACTGGTGTGATTGCTCGGAAGTCCTGGATGAGATGTGTACCTCCCTTGGCAAAGTATTGGAAGAATAAAGACTTAATAAAGACACACTGTGGGCACTGCAGCCAACTCCCTTCTACTTGCTCTTCCTTCTGAGAGGGCCCATGCCTGTCTGCGTGGCAGTCACTGTAGGTTTCCCATGACAGAGCTTTCCCAAGTCAGAGCACGCATGTGCTGCTGACAGGTCAGATCTTCAAGAAGGGGCCACCAGGCAGGTCTGCCTTGGAACTGTGAAGTTTCTCCCCTTCTGCCAGGGTGGAGGCTCTGAAACTTCCTCCATGACGGTCCGCACCTGCCTCACACCGTGAGATAAAACCACTAGAAATTTCCATTAAAACCCCTGTTTAAATGTTTGTGATGTTCATTTGGAGACGAGAGGAAGGACTGGGGCTTTTAAAACCAATCGTATCTGTAGCTCTCCCTACTGAAGCAGTTTATGGAAGTGGAGCAGTGAAGCAGTGCCACTGAGGGTTATCAGTGCGCTTCTGCTAGCTGGGAGCTTGCCAGTCTGGTGGGGAGACGGCTTCCTCCTGTTCAAGAGCACCTGAGGCAGCTGCCTGCTTCTGGTTATGGAAGAACAGTGTCCTGGGGGGGAAGGAGGTTATGACTGGTATATTTTGTCACCTGATCACTTAACAGTTTTTGCCCAAACCAAACCCATCTATGGCTGGGTCCCACTTGTCCAGGTTACTCAAGATGACTGTCCCTGGCCTGGTCTGGGTGAGCCAGAATCCCATGGGGTTCCTGGCGCTTGCCCTGCCCTCCATTCTTAGGCCAAAGAATCACATGGAATGATTTTAGAACCAGATTTCATTTATTATATTCAACACTGGAAAAGCCAGATACCTTGAAAATTTCTCCTGGAACCAAGACCGGCCTTCCCCATAGCTGCATGCCAGGGAAGTGCAGGGAGAGCTGGTGTCTGAAGACAGACTGTGTGGAAATGGGGCGATGCCACCACCTACCTGTGAGCCTCTCATCTAGAGGGCTGTGTGTATGTCAAGGGCTAGTGTCCATAGGCTTGCCTGGGTAGCAGAGGACTTGTTCCTGACCATTCCAACTTGCAGGTCTGGGAGGAGGCGCAAGCTCCCCAATGGTTCTCATGATTCAGAAACAGGCAGCCCATGAATCAGACCAAGGACTGCAGCCGCTGGGTATGGTTTTTTCAGCCTGGTGCATTGCTGTAGTCTGTGTGTTTGTTTGTTTGCATCTCCTCAGCTTTATGGCTTTTTTTCTCTGCCCTGCCCTCAACTGGGGAACCATTTGGACAAAGCTGTGTTGCCTTCCTTTATCCCACGGGAGTGGCTGTGTGCCTGTGAAATTTCAACTGCATAAATATTCACTGGCTCCACCCAGACCATTCGTCTAACCAAATATCAAGAAGAGGCGGTCCTGGGGGAGGAGAGAATGCTTTTCTGCAATCTGTAAATCCCTCAAAACAAAACAAAACAAAACAATGCGTGGCAGTGTAATTCTACTGCCAAACTCAGGATAAGATCCTGTCCCCTGACCAGCAGACATAAGTGTCTTGAGGAGCATTATACATTCTTTGCCAACACTTAATATGGAGTTATAAGGAAACTGAAGTGTGACCTGGAAGTGTCTGTAAGAAGAAAAACAGGAAGGCTAAATTTCTCCCTTCCTATCTCTGGCCCCAGTTTTACTTGACAACAAGAATGCCAATATGTAGCTCTACAAGAAATAACTGTTCTTGCCCAGAAAGTTCTCTTCACTGAGCATTGAGAGGGGCAAATTAGCAGGAGGTTCTGACCACAAGAACTGTGCTGAAGGCAGAAGTGAAGTTCTTCACTGCGTCATCTTGGTTCCATCCAGCAGAAGAAACTGGAGATCCAGACATGCAGACGTAGTCCCAGTCTTTGTTCTGATACCGCTAGGTGACCTGCAATCCAATTCAGTCCTCACTAACCACCTGGTGTCAACACAGATGCCACGAGTTCAAGGGCAAGGTCCCCAGCAAGACTGCTTTCACTTTGGATGCCAGCTGCACATGGGGTCCCCAGCCCACCAGTTATGTCTGACTTGGCTACAAACTGAGTGGTTCCCATGACCCCCTTTAGGTCTGATAATTCACTAGGGCACTCACAGCACTCAGCAAAGCACTATACTTGTGATTACAGTTTTATTGTAAAGGATGCACATGAGTCAGTGCCACATGCAGAGATGTACGGGGCAAGGTCTGCGGGGGTGGGGGTGTTGAGGCCAGGGGTGGACACGGAGTTTCCATGCCCTCTCTTCCTGGAATCTGGGCAGTTCGCTCTCCCAATGTGTTTGCCAACCCCAAAGTACCACAGAACCTCAGTCTCCAGGGTTTTCATACAGGTCTCATTACCATACATGGTTGATTAAATCAATGGCCACATGACTGAACTCAGTCTCCCCTCGTGGTACCAGGGTGGCCTAAAGTTCCAACTCACCAATTGTGTGGTTGGTCTTCCTGGTGACCAGCCCCCATCCTGAAGCTATCGAGGGCCCTACCATATGTTGGAATTATCAATTAAGAAATTTCATGGTTTTTAGTTCTGTGCCAGGAACCAGGACAAAGACTGGATATATTCTTTATTATATTACACTGACCTGGAAGGAAACCTGTCCTAGAAATCTGTCTTGCACATTGCCAACAATTCTAAGTATGATTTTGGGGAGATCTTGGTCCCCAGCACAGAAAAGATCTTTTAAAGGAAGTTCATTTTAGGGGACACAGGCCCAACAAGGTTGGGCATGGAACATTCCAGACTGAAACTATAAGCAGGGGGATCATATAACTTATCTAACCCAGGACACCTTCAGGAGTGCAAGGGGACCAGGGCCTTGGCATCTTCAGAAGCCTGGCCCTTGTGTGTAGCTGGCAGGAGAGGAGAGAGCAGGTGGAGTGCTGCAGGCGAGCTTAGGAGCTGGGGCCTGGGAGCAGCATACCTCCCTTCTCCCCGCATTCACGGGCAGGACTCAGCACACGGCCACAGCTAAATGCAGTGGGGAATATCAGATAGCCATGTGCCCTGGGGTAGACAGAGGATATAGATTTTTAATAAACACATAGCAGCCTCCATCACACTGTCCTGGACTATACCAAGCAGGCCTTCGCGTTTGTTATTCTTCCCTCAGATAGACTCCTGCCTCACTCCCGAAGTTCCTTCAGGTTTCTGCTTAGAAGATATTTCAACAGAAAGATGAGCTCACTAACCCTGTAGGAGACAGGGAGCCCACTGCGCTCTGTGCTCCCTATTCTATAACCATGAATAATAATGTAGCTAGTCAGGGCTCTTGATTACACAGAATAGAAGCGAACTCTTAACTTACTTAAAGTGAAAAATAATTTAAGTGTATCAACCCAACCAATGAGGCTGGAAAGCAAAACTCAGAATCAAGGTCTAGCTTGAACCTGGTCACGGGGACGGTGGAGTTTGAATGCTGCCACAGGGGCCATCACCCTGAATGCCCGTGGCTGTGTCAGCCATTCTGAGTTTCCCCTCTGAGCCACTCTCTCAGAATGGGTGCGTTGGATAGGCCTTAACGAAGTCAGGAGCCTGTTCTCTGCCGGGGTAACAGCAGTAGCTATCTACTGTGGGAAATGGGACCTTGATTCCCTCCGATCTAGGAATTTCCCCGAATGAGAAGTTTCCTGGAAGCTGGGTAGGCAAAACAATAAACGTCTGCTTCAGCTGTGTGTGGAATTATAGCCTGATGGCATAGTTTTTGATTTTTTTATGTTCTGTATTTCTGTTGAGAAATTTGCTATCGGTCTACTTTTGTATTCTTTTGCAGGTAATTTTCTGTTCATCTCAGGTTTGCTTGTAAGAATTGTCTCTATGTGTTTGATATACTACAGTTTCACCAGATGTGGCTAGATAGGAATTTATTTACTCTGTTCAGGACTCACTGTGCCTTCTCAATTTGAAGAAACTTGCCTTTCTTCAGTTCTGGAAAATTCACATGTATGTCTTCAACTATTACTTCTCCCTATTAGTTTCTTCAGAGATTCCTATTAGAAATAACATTGGACCCTTTATTCTGTATTCCATACCTCTTTACAGATAGCCACATTTTTTGGCCATTTGACCCTGGGCTATATTTCTGAAAGTTTCTTCAAATACATTGTTTAATTCTTTTTTTTAAAGATTTTTAAAAATATATTTTATTGATTATGCTATTACAGTTGTACCATTTCCCCCCCCTTCACTCCCCTCTACCCTGTACACCCCCTCCCACCCACATTCCCCCCCTTTAGTTCATGTCTGTGTGTCATACACATAAGTTCTTTGGGTTTTACATTTTCCATACTATTCTTACTCTCCTCCAGTCTATTTTCTACCTACCATCTATGCTACTTATTCTTTGTACCTTTTCCTCCTCTCTCCTCCTCTCACTCCCCTGTTGATAACCCTCCATGTGATCTCCATTTCTGTGGTTCTGTTCCTGTTCTAGTTGTTTGCTTAGTTTGTTTTTCTTTCTGTTTTAGGTGTGGTTGTTAATAATTGTGAGTTTGCAGTCATTTTACTGTACATGTTTTTTATCTTCTTTTTCCTAGATGAGTCCCTTTAACACTTCATATAATAATGGCTTGGTGATGATAAACTCCTTTAACTTGACCTTATCTGGGAAGCACTTTATCTGCCCTTCCATTCCAAATGAAAGCTTTGCTAGATAGAGCAATCTTGGATGTAGGTCCTTGCCTTTCATGATTTGGAATACTTCTTTCCAGCCCCTTCTTGCCTGTAAGGTCTTTTTTGAGAAATCAGTTGACAGTCTGATGGGAACTCATTTGTAGGTAACTCTTTTATTTTGTCTTGCTGCTTTTAAGATTCTCTCCTTCATTTTAATCTTCACTAATGTAATTATGATGTTTCTTGGTGTGTCCCTCCTTGGGTTCAACTTCTTTGGGACTCTCTGGGCTTCCTGGAAGTCTATTTCCTTTGCCAGATTGGGGAAGTTCTCCTTTATTATTTGCTCAAGTAACTTTTCCACTTGTTGCTCTTCTTCTTCTCCTTCTGGTACCCCCATAATTTAGATGTTGGACTGTTTAAAGTTATCCTGGAGGTTCCTAAGTCTTTCCTCATTTTTTTACTTCTTATTTCTCCATTCTTTTCTGATTGGATGTTTGTTTCTTCCTTCTGGTCCACTCCATTGATTTGAGTCCCAGTTTCCTTCCCATCACTATTTGGTTCCCTGTACATTTTCCTTTATTTCACTTAGCATAGCCTTCATTTTTTCATCTAATTTGCAACCAAATTCAACCAAACCTGTGAGCATCCTGATCACCAGTGTTTTGAACTGTGCATCTGATAGGTTGGCTATCTCTTCATTGCTTAGTTGTATTTTTTCTGGAGCTTTGATCTGTTCTTTTTGGGTCTTTTTTTTTTTTTTGTCTTGACCTGCCTGTTACATAGTGAGGGGTGGAGACTTAGGTGTTCACCAGTGCCCAGCTACCCAGTGGCTGTGTTGTGACGCTGTCAGTGGGGGAGGGGTCCTAGAGGGAACAATAGCGCTTGCTCTGCTCTCTGCCAGATTTCAGTCACTTCCCTTGCTTCCTGTAAGCAAATTGGGCCCTTCTGGTGCTGATTCCCATGTGAGTGGGTTTGTGTACATTCTAGAACCCTGTGGATCTCTCCAATAAACTCTCCCGTGAGGCTAGAAATCTCTCCTGGCACCTCAACCCCCACAGGTGTTTTCTATCAGTGTTTTGAGGCTTTATTTACCCGGGCTGGGACCCTGGGTCGCATGATCTGTCTTACTCCCCAGTTTTCCTGGTTTATCAGAGCACGAATGTGGGACTACCTGGCCACCAGATGCCTTGTGTGCCATGCCCCTCCACAATCCACCACCTCGCTGGGCCTGCCAACTGTGGCTTTGCATGCCTGGGGTCCACTAGTCACCCTGCTATGACTCCTCTCCACCCAGCTCCCTGACTCCACCCTTCCTATTGGTCTGGATGAATGTGTCTACTTTAACTCCTTGGTTGTTGGACTTCCATACAGCTCAATTTTCTGTCAGTACTGGCTGTTTTTTTATTTTTAAATTGTTGTCCTTATTTTGGTTGTGTGAGGAGGCACAGTGTGTCTACCTACTCCTCCATCTTGGCCAGAAGACTTTTTTTTAAGATTTTTAATATTTATTTATTTTTATAGAGGGCAAGGGAAGGCAAAAAATATCAATTTTTCATTGCCTCTTGTGTGCCCCATGCTG
The DNA here is from genome assembly GCA_004024845.1 of Tonatia bakeri. Taxonomy (NCBI): domain Eukaryota; kingdom Metazoa; phylum Chordata; class Mammalia; order Chiroptera; family Phyllostomidae; genus Tonatia; species Tonatia bakeri. The sequence goes on from PVIA01003092.1 coordinate 98,547, forward strand.
GGGTCCTGACCCACAACCCACACATGTGCCCTGACTAGGAATTGAACCAGTGATCCTTTGGTTCACAGGCCAGTGCTCAATCCACTGAGCCACTCCAGCCAAGGCTATTGTTCTATTCTTTAACGCTCTCTTCAATTATATCTAACCTGATGTTTAACCCATCCATTTTGTTATTTTCCATGATTATGGTTTTTATAAAGTTTTATTTGGTTTTGTTTCAAAGTCACCCATTCTTTATGTTCTCTGTCTACAATGTTCTTGCTTTAGGGTTCTATTTCTTATTTTATCTTTCATTATATTAGATATTATTTTTTGTAACCCCATTCAGAGACTACTCTTGCCTACAGTCCCTGTGATCCTATATTTTCTCTGTCTGGCACTACAAATCTTCTCTCAGGATACTTTATTTATTTGTGTGGTTGGTTCTTTTTGTTGAAGGATTATTTTCAATAGGAGGTATTTCTCTTGTTTTGTGGTATTGGTGGGTACCTGTTTGTTTTTGCTGAGAGGGTCTGTGGTATCCTGCCTTGTGAAAATGTTCCTCCTTTGTGGTTTTGCATTCATTTCTTCCAGGTCCTTTAAATTATAGTAAGGGGGTTTCTGCGAGGTTGAAGAAAGCAGGTGGGGAGAATGAATAAGTTCAGAATTAGAAACCACCTCAGAAAAGTAGCCTGTCTCCTCCAGGATAGGTCACTGGGCTGAGTGGGTACCGCTTGTCTCCTTCCCTTACAAAATTGTGCAAGCTGTGTGTTGGGTCCTGCCTCAGGGCCAGGGGGTCCAGGAGTGAAAGAAACAGAAGACCCAGCTCAAAGCAGGCTGTAAGCAGTCAGGTCACTTACTGGCTCATGTGACTAAAAAGGACAGAGGTCCCATGCAAGTAGACTTAGGCTCTTGCATCCATCAAAGTCCATTTTAGATTAAGAACCTTTCTCCAAAGTCTTCTTACATCTCTTCTTACAAACTCTTCTTACTCTTCTCTGGCATCTCTCTCCCCTCTCTAGAGCTCTCAAGCACTACTATCGTCAGATCAATGCTTTAGAATCCGAGCTTGGAACATTTCACTCCCTGACACAGAAACCTACAAAGGCTCATTTAATCCCTCTGGTAGAAAGTCCAAATAATTTTGGTTAGTGCTCTCAGCCAATCAAGATAAAGTTTCTTCAGCTCTATATCCACTGACTCCTCTTCATATCCTTAAATGCATTTCAATAGAATTGCTCTCTTTTCCTCCTGCTCCCGCCCTGAACTCCCAGTGGAACTTCCCTCTGGCCTTTCCCATAGCATTCATAATGTTTTGTATTTGACTTAGGTGGGTACATGTCTCACATCACCCTTCCAATTCCCTACGTTCCTGGACGATGGAAGCATTCTCTAACTTATCTTCCTTTTTTACCGTGGTGCCTAGCAGAAGGCACATCACCCAAGAGCTGCTCCCTTTGGCCTAAATGAACCAGGGCACTGCCGGTGCCCTCTTGCCAGTGATTTGGTTAAGCCAGACCAGTGGCTTCTGAATCGCACACAGTAGTATATGCAACTCAACAGATTCTCACAGGCACTGGCACTGCTGGCTTAGGAGTTGTTGCTTAAGTGCAGGGCAAAGGGCTCACCCCTGGCAGTGCAACTGGAGGACAGTGCAGGGGAGATGGCCCCTTCTGCGCAGTCTCCCTCTCTCCCTCACTCCTGGGCCTTCCGCTCAGGGCCCACTCCATAATTCTTCCTCCAGGACACTTTCCTGGCCCAGCAGCTATCTTTAAGGCCCCTGTGCAGCTTCAACACTGTCCGTGCCCAGAGTAATCAACTTTTCTGTAAATATGACGTCTTCCAAGTCAGGAGCCTGGAATGTTTTGGGCATCTTGGCACACCCCTTCCATGAAGCTTGCGCATACGAGAGGCTCACAGCAAACATCTGTTGCTTAAGGAGTCCATTCAAGTCCATATTATGTATCATTTGCAAGTGTGCCCAGCACTAAGCCCACAGTAGATTGCGTGCGTGAACCCCCCACGCAATCAGGACCCTGACAGAGCTGTTTGGTGACCAGCTTTGTGTCTAGCAGGGGCCTGGTTCGCTGCTATCCTGAGCCTAGTAAAGTGCCTGGCGAGGGAATGAATGAGTTAATAGGTGCATCTTTTGATCTCCTCCAACAGATTATAACAGCAGTGAATTAAAAACAGCGTGCAGGAAGCATGAGCTTTATGTGAGCTTCCAAGACCTGGGATGGCAGGTGAGTTCTCAGAACAACAGGAGAGACCAAGTTCCTTTCTCAGCAGTCTCTTCTCACCATCATGGCAGAAGCTGTCATCAACAACCTTAAGCTTTAGGACTAAGATGGTGTCTCCCATGAAGGAACGTAGGAGCCCTTCCAAAAGCCCAGGCTCTTGGCATGAGGTGGGGAAGGCTTGGCCTACTGGTGTGCACAGCCCTTCCTGGCACCTTTCCGGGAAGCCCAGGGTTCCCCTGCTGTGTGTACCTCGGAATCGATAGTCATGTTTCCCAATACTCTTTCTTCATTCTTTCAAAGTCCACAGGGTATGTATTTACATTTGGGCATTTAAACAAATTTTAGTAGTATTGAGAAAGAGTTGGGAAAATGGACCAATAGTTAATGTCTGCAATGGCTATAAACTGGCTCACTCAAACTATCCAGAAGAGCAGAGATATTCTGCCCCACACCTGAGAGCCAACCCTAGTTTATAAGAGGCAAATTACAGGTGACAGTGATAGAAGATATTTTCCCTATGTACATGGCATGATGACAGAGAGTGCCCTGGGCTCCTGGAGAGGCTCCGTTTGGTCCAAGTACCTAAAGCCAGCCACCTCTGTGCTCCCAGGCCACGCAGGCAGGTAGCAACTAAATGCCGTGTGGGCCTGTGGGAGGAGCAAGGACTCTGGAGTCAGATGGACCAGTTCACACCCTAGCTTTGCCACTGGAATGTGAAATTGACCTTTCTCCATGTCTCCTTTCCTGTCCATGTAGTTTTTCTCACAGGATTATTGAGAGCACAGATGACATAGGAGTGTGTATTAACCACCTTTCTGTTGCTTCCTTTTGCTTAAATTAAGGACTGGATCATTGCACCCAAGGGCTATGCTGCCAATTACTGTGATGGAGAATGCTCCTTCCCACTCAACGCACACATGAACGCGACGAACCATGCGATTGTACAGACACTGGTGAGCTCTCAGAGATCTTTGCCACTTTATGGGAAGGCGTAGGCCAAGACCAGGTACAGTTTCTAATGGAAACTTTTCCTCCTTCTTTTTTGGAACAGGTTCACCTCATGAATCCTGAGTATGTCCCCAAACCATGCTGTGCGCCAACTAAACTAAATGCCATCTCAGTTCTTTACTTTGATGACAACTCTAATGTCATCTTGAAAAAATACAGGAATATGGTTGTAAGAGCTTGTGGGTGCCACTAACTCGAAAATAGTTGCTGGGGACACAAATACTGCCTTGGATTCCCAGATGACATTTCTGCCTTAAAAAGCTCACAGAAGCACAGTGGAAGTGGGATGATGACTTTGAACCACCTCACGCCAGTTGGTGCCTTACTGCCCAAGGGAGATTTTAAAGGGCCTCAGTAATGATTTGCTCACATAGAAAATAACGTGAGTAGTTGGTCTGTTGGAAGCTGTTTGAATGTCTGTAGTATCAAGTCTGGTAACTGCAAAAATGTAACTTTGGAGGGTTCCTCTTCCCCCATAAATGTCCACCAAAATTAGTTTTAGCTTTAAATCAAGCTGTTTGTGGTATTACTGAGTAAAGAAGGAAAATAATCTTAAAGGAGTAAAAATATCCTTGGCTAAAGTATCATCCAGTTTAGTGACGCTTCTCAAAAATAGATTTTACAGTTAACAGAAGTTGGGGGAAATGCCTCTATTCATTGATTTCATTCGCAGGAAGGTCAATTTCATATAGGATCAACAGCCTGAGCCATAACCAGGGCCATGTGGAAGTGCCTTTTGTTTCAGTAATTGCTGTTACATGTTTGTGCTGGCATTTTGTTGGTGTGAGAGCCATGTGATTTCCACACCTCAGCTGTCCCCCATTTGCTGTTTTCTTTGCTAGTACCAAAAGTACTCTGCTCCTACTTCGAGGTGAGGCCACCAGGGCTGAGAAGCATCTCTGATAGCCATCATTGTAACCATGCGACACGTGAAGGCAGCTCTGCGCCTCTCCTTTTTCTGGAATGGCTCTCTGAAAAGCACATTAACTTCAGGAACGCTGGCTCTAACATCTCACGTATTTCAGTAAAACAGTTCTTTCCCTTTTATTACACGGCACACCACGTCGCAGCTGAGAACCAATCAAGGAAATGCACTGAGAAAGGGGCTCCTAGCCTTTAGGAATAGGATTGGGTGGCCATGCTGTTTATGAACTGAAATCAGTTTTCTCTTGTAGAAAGCAAGACTCAGACTAAATCTTAGAATATCTTTTAAATGTCTTTTTCAAAATCATGTACTAGGAAATCAATTTCATACTAAACTGATTAAATAATACATTTATGATCTATAACTACTTGCACTTACAGCTTTTTTGTAAATATAAACTGTAATTTATTGTCTATTTTATATGTTTTGCTGTAACATTTAAGGAAAGACCAGACCTTTTTTTAAAAAAAGAGTTTATTTAGAAAGTATCATAGTGTAAACAAATTGTACCGCTCTGGTTTTCTCTCAATACAAGACTCATGATGCAAAGCTGAAGCCGCTCATGAGGACTGTGCTTCTCCGGAAAGTTGGGTTTTTTAAAACAACATCTGTGAACCATACGTGATTAATAAAGATTTCCTTTAAGGCAGAGGCTGGTCGAGATCCTGCTCTGTTGTCATCTGCTGCAGACCGCAGGCGTGGTCTTGTTTCTGAGATTCGTACCATCAGTTCCTTTGTGCCAAGTAACTGGCTCCCCCAAGCAGAGGGGCAGGGTGAACAGTGTTGGACACAGAGGGGGTGTCATGAGAAGTAAATTGACAGCAAAGAACATACAGGTGCCTATTTTAAGGAAGCTAAGACCTGTGGTTACTTACTTCCAAGGGTGATGGTAAAAATGCTTAATAACCAGGATGGCTTGAATTATAAGGACGCTAGGCTAGCAATGATGGTAGCACAGCCTACTGTAGCTGTGACTCCATGCTGCCTACTTCATTCTTTGGTCTCTAGGTCAAGTTAATCTCACTCTCCCTAGAGCAGAAGACTGACCTCCTCGAAGGCAGATGGCGCACAGTGTGCCTCTGAAAGGACGACCTGGGAGCAGAACGGAAACTGCTTCCAGCTGGGGGCCCTGTAGGGAGGCTGCAGGCTTCCCCTGGTCCCCAATTCCGGGACCGGAAAAACTCATCTAGTCCTCTTGCCTCAGGTGACAAATACAACCAGAATCTTCATATGATTTAATAGAACAGTCAGGACCAGCCTTGTGGAACTTCCCATGCCCATGTTTTCCATGGGAGATATAAAATCTTAAACATGGACTTCAACATGGACTTAAATACCTTCGCATGGACCCTGACTTAATGCGAACATCACTAATGAATCCTTCACCCGTGAGAAGCAAAGAGAATTATATCCCTTGAACAGTAATGGCTGACTTGACAAATACTGACATACATGTAAGATTATGGCATCAGCGTTATCTTACTTAGGCACATGTCTGAAGTCCCACTGCTTTCATTATGGCAAACCTCTCACGATGAGAGAATTACTAACAGAAACAAAATCGGGAGTGGCGTGAAAGTATCTTCCAGAGGTGCGGGGTTTTGTTTTTAAATCTACTCCAAGCTACGGACCAACCACATCATTAGTAAGTCCATTGTGACCGTCAGATCAGAGGCACATCGACACTGCCACACGGCCCCCTTCCAGGCTCATGGGCAGTTCAAGACTAGGCTTTGGATGATGCTTTCACCAAAGTCACCCAGGAGCCAAAAACAATACAGCAATTTGATTTTCCTCAACTCTACTTTAGTCTCAAAGGGAACCATTTAGATTCCATCAAGAGAAGGCTAAGGGGGATGAAAGATTGCCACTGAAAATATTTAGTTTGCAAAGGGGTCATGAGTTACATTATTTACTTAGAGAAACTTAATAAAGAATCTGTAGAGTGTGTTGGCTTAAAAACACACACACAAGGAAGATACCACAAGTTCAGTATATTCAGCTTTCTGAACCACCACCACTTGAAACTCCTCGATGTCCGCATGACTCGGCTCCTCCACACCGGGTCCAGGAGGCCAGGCAGGACAGGCGACTTCCACCTGCGTTTTCAGAGTTCGTCTTTGGCCTGGCGCAGAACAAAGCGGTGCAACGATTCAAGGTCTCTGCCTCCACTGTGCTCACTGACTTTTTGGCCTCCACGGAAAAGCAACAATGTAGGATAGCCTCGTACCTTTAAAGAAAAGATTCAGTTTGAAAACCAGTGGTCTGAGTCAGACACAAATTACTTCTTAAATAAAAACAGAAAAACACCTACTGTTGTGGCCAGGAAAGTCTATGGTTAAATTTTTAAGTGAACAGACTATTTAAAAAGTATTAGACAGTTCAGAAAGCAAAGCTTCAGGGCTATTTATTCACTTTCCAATCTACGTTACATTCAAAATCAGAGTGAAAGGGCTGCCTTTCCCCGAAAGCGGAGACCTCGATCTTTCTCGTGCGCACGCTGCCCTGGGGATGGGCGAGGGTGCACCTTCCAGTCCGGCAGGTCGGCGTGGGGCCTGGAACTCTGCATTTCTGATAAGCTTCCTGGTGATGCCCAGGCTGCTCAGTGGGCCATACTGAGTACTAGTGAGAGCCACAAGGAGACATATTATTCAGCTGCAACTCACTTCTTTTCTCCATTGAGAATTTTAAAGCACACACAAAAAATAATAACTGGCATCTTCTAATAACTAAAAAATGTCTATGCTACATCTATGTCAATCTGATGAGGTAATAAACATTACAAGCCTCCAGTGTTTTCAGAAAAGAATACAAAAGAAAAACATTAACTACAAATCTTACAGGCTAGTAGATACAAACAGCTCAGAAAGAAGGCTTAACGAAGGCTTAAAGAAGAAATAAACAATTCAAACATAAGACTGGCCTGTCGGTATGGCCCTCTCAGGTGGGAGTTTACATTCAAGTATTTAAACATTGTACTTCAGAATGCTGGCTTATGCCAAAAAAAACGAGCCACTGAGGTATTTATGACGAAGGCTGCAAAGCATCTGACTGTTGTGCCGCTAAGGATGTGCATTTGGGTGGCACCCCACCCCCCAGTGTGGAGTCCCAGTCACTGCCCAGCCTCACACCCACAAGGTGAGGCCTCCCAACCCCACTGAAATGTGTGTACTAGCAGAGAGAGAAAGCCTTTCTTTTACCGAGCATCTCTTGCTTTCCAAAATGAGAAAAACAAAACACCTAAAAAGGACACAAAAAGCACTTTGTCGAGGAGTGAGGGCAGTGTGAGTGATCTTGGTTCCGAGTTCACAATACCAAATTCTGGCCCCACTGGGATCTGCCCCCAATAACAGCGTGCCCATAAGTGTTTCCTTCCATCCAGAGACCCACCGAGAACCTGCTGCAAATACTCCGTTCAGCTGTACAATCCACTTCAGCAATCTTGACCTCTGCCAAACCAGGGAATTCCCTTTTAGAGAGTTCCTCCCAAGTAGGAGCCAGATTCTTACAATGACCGCACCTAGAAACAGAACAATGACAGCCTTGTTGAAGTGCTGGGCCCATTTCACTGCCAAAGTCAAGCTTTGCTTTTCTATGAGGCAGTCAACAACTGTCTAAGAATGTATAAAACTCCACATCCTCCCATTCTCTTCCTCCCCATCCTAAACAAGGAAGTCAAAGTCAATCTGAAGTAGACTTTTGGATAACCTGACAGAAGCAAGCTGGTCTGAAAACAGTTGGATTCTGAAACCATTTCCATGATACGGTAAATCGGGCTAACTGGCTTATGAATGCATCATGGGCAGAAGGAAATACACAGGAAACAAAACAGGCTCCAAACATTTATTTTTTAAATTACTTGAATGCCAAAAACATTTTAGATTCGCTCGCTCATGGTCTCAACATTTCAAAACAACATCTCAGCCCCCCCCGCCATGTCAGCGATCTGGGGTGAGCACCAAGGCTGCAACCAAGTTTCGTTCAAACCCTCCCTCTGCCGGCCCTTTTCTGACCCTCCCCCACCACACGGCCCTGCTCCCCTTCGATGAAAGGGGAGCTTCTGTCTTCAATCTTGGTCTATAGTTTTAGGCTTTTTAAAAACTAGAAAACAGTTTTAAAGGCATTATTTACTAGTGTTTCTTATTTTTTAAGAACTAAAACTGCACAACTCATACGGGTCATGTGCTCATTAACTTTTTATCTCTGCTATTGTGGTTTCTCACAAATGCCCAAAATGAAGCAGACTGAAGAACAAACATGACCTGTGGTGACCTTGCTTGTTCACTCTGAAATACAGAATCTGACACTCTCTTAGTGCTCTGCTTTCCCAAAGGGAGTATTCACTTGTGAAGACAAAGCCTGCTTCACTTCTACAGCTGAGGAAACTGAGGTTTCAAGAAATTAAAGGACATGTCAAGTTACAATAGCTCGTGGGAAGTCTGGGACCTCTCATCTTCCCACCCCTTTGGGTCGCCTTGTCCTCAGACCGCGTGCACACGGGCCCTCTCTGCTCTGGCCCCTGCACTGTGCGGCCAGAAGCCGGCAGGTGATCGGGTAACAGCACACTGAACGGCACTACCAGAAAGCTGAGCTCCGCTGGATTCCTCTGTAACATGTAGAAAGACTAAGGAGCAAAGCTGCAACATAAAGTCCATGGTTTATTTAACAAAAAGAGCCATCTATTTGGAAAAGCACACAGATACCACAAAACGTAAGTTGTGTATGGCCATCATCATTCTCCTTCATTACTGTGTTTTCTCCAAAGCAGACTGAACTTTAAAATAAATTAATGTCATTCACCACAGATAACTGTTTATGAATACCACCAAACTTGAACATACCTGACCACAAGAGCATAACGATAACACCTCCTTATTTCCTACAACATAACCTGGGTGTCAGTGTAATACCCACCCAACAGTGAGCCTGGAAGGCTGGCTAATGAGCTGAAAATTATGATGGGATTGAAGTGTGCCAGGGCAAGGTAGATTCTAATTACAGAGACACTTACCATGGAGCATAAAACTTGATGAAGGTTATTCCTTCTGCAATTGTGTCATCAAAGTTATTTTCCGTGAGTGCCAACACAGTGCCCTTCAGGGGATGGAAAAGCCACAATTCAAATACATCACTTACAGCACAGTGGGATCATGCTTTGGGATTGCAGAAATATGAATCAACATTTTTAAATACTGTTATGTATACTCCAAGGTCACACAAAAATATCCATATGCACTTCACAAACTACACCAAAGGGAAGAGCAGTGGCCTCTGAAGGGCAGAGATCCATCACAGGTCCCACGGGCCCTGAGCCCAGGAGACGCCTTGAGTCGGCGGCAGGTCACGGCCCAGGGCTCTGCTCCCCACCTGCCCAGGGGAGTTCAGGTGCAGCTGCTGTCCTCCAGGGCTCTGAAGTGTGGACCAGGCAGTTCTAGGTGGACAGGGCTTGAATCTAGCCAGACATGGAGCCTGCAGTGCTGACCAGAGCCCACACACCCACGTCCTGCCCTCCTGAAGTCTGTGCGTGTGTGGCTTCTCTCCCTGACTTGAATGCTGTTGTGTTATATGGACTCATAAAACTGATCTTTTCTGTGTCATAGGAGGACCTTACAGAAAATTACAAAAGCACAGGCAGTATGTTCTACGTGGAAGACTTTTTCCATTTTTAAATTCAAAGTAAATGTAAGAACCGCTCACCTAAGCTCTGGCTGGGTAAATCAGGAAAAAGGTGCCACAGGCAGTCAGCTCTACAGTGGCTCTATCTCAGTAGTTCTTTAGAGAACCATGTCTTGTGTTTCTCCAAAAACACATCTGCGATTTTCTCATGAGAGCAAGAACATGGATGATTTATCATGTGACTAGATGTACCAGGGCTGCTCCACTCGAGTCTGGTGCCGAGTCACGCGTGTCAGTGACTGGGAGGCGGAGTGTGCCGGGGCCATTGTAGAACACTACCATCTTTCTTTATGTTCAGAAATACGGCGCCACACTGACTGAAAGACCCACTTACTGGTGGAAAGCTATTATAAACAGACACCGTTCTGTGCTCGATGAAAACACCCAGAGTGTGTAATTATACTCAGTCTGGGATGGCCTTCATAGCCACCACAACACACACACCCCTTTAGCATGTGTGGTCGGTCATTTATTTCTTAAACCAAAGCTTCAACTTTTAGCTGACACCCAGGCAGTCCCCAGCCTGCAAGAGTCCAACTAGGGATGGGCTGTGGGGATAAGGAGGCCCACTATTCCCCCACCCTGGGAGAATGGGTAGGTGGCTTCACTGGTTTTTCAGTTCAAACCACTGGGGCTCTGGGAGAGGTGGCTCTGGCGAGTCGTGACCACTCCTCTAAGTGCTAAGGGTTGGAGAGTGACTGGGAGGCGTTCAGGCACATCTGGCTGCTGCCCTCTCACCCTGCCCCTCCCTTGCCCCCAGTGCCCCGGTGCCCCAGGTAAGAACCTGGCATCTTATGAAGTATAGCTGTGTCAACTGAAGTAGCAACATAAAATATTCTAGTTTGGAAATATGTTGACAAACAGGCCTTATGGTTCTTAGGAAATCCAAGCACTGATTTCCTGCAAAAACATTATTTTGACTCCCCTTAAATAATCTTTTTCACCCATGGCTTCAGTGTCGGCTTCTCCCTAAGCTTCATACACATAAACCTGGCACAGATAACCTGCTTTAGCTCCAGACTGATAATACTTAACTGTCCATTGGACACTGCCACCCAAATATCCACCACAGCCCTGAAAATAAGTATCTTGAAAACTAAATGCATCACCTTGCTCCACGCTGGCCCTTTGCTTGTGCTTGGTGCTGTGGTGCACCGGATGTGCCGGGAATCTGAGTCAGCTCAGACCCGCCTATGCTCACTAACCATACTCACAGGGCTGACTCCCTAACGCTGGCACTACTCCTTCCCTCCATTCCCACGTCGCAGCCTGTTTGGGGTCTCACCATCTTTTACGACCTAACACACCAGTTTTCCATCTCTTTCATGCATGCTGTTGCCAATCCTCTTTCTGAAACTCAAACCCTCTACTGGATCCCTATAAATAATGCTCAAAATCCTCAACCACCTGACAAGGGTCCTCTGCAAGCAGCTCCTACGGCTCTGCTGCGGCACTCTGCCCGTACCCCTTTCTCTCTGTTCCCGCCTCTAGCCGACCTCCTGCCCACCCCGAAATGCACAGCTGGTTCTTACCACAGGGCTACTGCTCACACTCTTCCTTCATCAGGCAAGCCTTCCTGCCTCTCTGCCCCCCACCTCTCAAAAAACATGACCAGCTCTGCACCCACTCTTATCATAGCCCCGTGACATCTGCATGTATGTGGCCTCATGTTGCCCCACTAGGCCCACCACTCTGCACAGGCAGGAAAATGGCTTGTTTCTGTTTCCTGGTGGCCAAGGACAGTGCCTGAAACATAACAAGGGCAGTGTGAAGTTTCAGATTCATAACAGAACAAATGAATCTGAAACCTCACACTGTTGGAATGAACGAAGACGCCCCTCGGTGAGTCAGACTGCCCAAGCAAAGTAAGTGTTGTAGCCATGAGCCTCCACTGCCAGCGCACACAGCTCTTCCTCTGTGGGTCTTTCAGGGTCTTCATAAACCACAGGTCAGAGTAAAATGACTGCAGCACATTGTGGAAATGAGCAGAAATGCGGGCCCAGAGGCAGCAGACAAGCCTTCACAGCAAATATCCTCAAGTACAGTGATGACTGAATCAAAGGGAGGAATTTCCCAGGGATTCTTCCAGCAGTCAGGATTTTTCCTCACTTCAATTTCAGGGAAGCTCTTGTTTCCTTGTACCCCTTATAAGCATGTAGAAGTAGTCAAAGAAAATGCTTTGTGTTGAGAAGTCAGTGGCAACCACCATCTGAATGGCTCTGGACTGTCCTTAAATTGTCCTTCTGTCCCAAGCATCAGAGGAGAATGCAGAGGGCTGGGTGGGCAGTGCTGGGTGCGTACCCACCTTGTCCTCAGGCTCTGCAGGCAGTGCCGGGGCCTCAGAGGGCTGGGCGGTCTCTGGGGTACCCCTGGCCACACTCTGGAGCTGTGATTCCACGTACTCTTTCAGGGAGTCCAGATCCCGCTTTCCCTTGTACTGGTCAATCTGTCCAGATAAGGCCACACAGCAACAGGGCTGAGTTAGTGTGCTCGAGTACTTGGGCCACTCACACCTCCTCCGACCCACCGGCCCGCGTGCACCCTCCTCCCATCAGTGGTCTTCCCATGGCTGTGCGGGCTGTGCGAGCTGTGTGAGGCTTGTGTGCTCAAATGGAAACGGGAGAGCACAGATCATGAACTGAGGGTTTGGCTTTGGTGAGAGAACTCTACAGCTTCTTCCTTCTGCAGAGCTATGAGTCACAGAAGCCTGGGTGCCGACTCAGACCCTCTGAGAAGATGGCCATCAGCCAGAGACAGAGGCAGGGCGTGGGAACCTTACCAAGAGTGAACGTTAACCCTGCTCAGAGGTCACGATCAGAGCTCAGTTACCCTAGGACCGTAGATTTGGGTATTCTAGTGATAACCTGAGCCACGTGAAAGGTTTCAAAATGGCATAACAACTGACAGTTTTTCTCAACTACCCAAATCTTACTAATTAAGAGAAGGCACCTTTATTCCATTACATGTGTTCCTTTAAACCAGTGCCCAAACAGTCCACACTGGCGATTTGCCACGGCTCTTAAGCCACTTGACGACTCTGCCCACTGCGGTTAAGAGAAACACTCTGTCCCAGCACCCAGACGTACCTTTTTACCATCTCGGAACCAGAGAAGAGTAGGGTAGCCACGAACCTGGTTTCCTGAACAGAGTTCATAATGCTGTGTGCAGTCAACCTATAAAGAGAGATCATAGAGATCACGTCTCCAGTCGGTCTTTTCGTGAGCCTTTCAGATAAAAATGGACTGCTGCGCACTCCCTCGTCTTTTTTTTTCTTAAGGAAAAATTCTGAAGCCCCCGATCTATAGCATTTCTGCCAGCAAGCTGCAGTTTCTGCAGACTTCTTCTAAAGCTGCCTCAAAATATTCTTAAGCTAAGGGAGCAGGATGACAAGATTTAGAAACATGATTTCTTTCTCTCACTTAAAATGCCCATTTTTAAGAAGCAACACTTCACCTTGAGCAGGTTCAGGAGGAGAAGGGGAGCCCCACCCAGCACCCGGGAGGCCTGGCTGTGGGGGACAGGCGCCCACGCCAGCCACGGTGCTGGCTCGCAAATGTATGTTCACGTCCAAACTTGTGGAGTTTTAAAATCAAGGAGAAGTAAGTAGTCAACTTTCAGCAGAAGTACTTGGTATATGATAAAGACAAAACTGAAAAGGTCTCAAATTAAGATCACAGTATGTCCATAGTTCTATAAACTCAATGTACCAACCAACACAGCTCTTCACATATTTTATTTCTTTTAAATCTTTATTAAGATTCTACTTGCTCAACATTTTCACGAAACATTTTATCTGCAGTCACTTCTTTCTTTTTCCACTGGCATTAAAATCAACTACGTGGGACTACATTGTTTTCAGTGTGTCCACAGAGTAGGATGAAAAATGTTACTTGAACAGGTAAGACTAAAGCCAGAGAGCAGCTAACAGTGTAAAACTAAGGCACAGGAAGTGTCAAACGAAAACTGAGGGGGGATGCATTTTGGGGTCCAGGTACACGTCTGCCCAGAGATGAAGGGCCACAGACCAGTTACTGAGACTGTGTCCACTCTAGTGACGCGGACTGAAAACAATCCGCCATCAAAGTTCCAAAAATAATTTAAAGTAAGGATACAAGATACAGGGGAGACAGAAGAGAATTATTTTATGATTACTTCCATGAAATGTTCAATAAATATATAATCATAATCATACATGTGTATAGTAGAACATATCATGGGAAGTTGCAGGCAACCCTGGAAAAATCCACTGAACTAACAACAACTATTAAGATTTACTAGCCATTGGCTCCATGCCAAGCATGCTAACTTTTCACTTTCATCCTTGTGACCACCAGGGTTAGGTCTCATCTCAGTTTCACAAAGAGGGAGAATGAGGTATGGTGAGGCTGCCCTAGGTTGGCCAGCCAGGACCATCTGACTCTCAGATTTATGCTTTTGCCCATCTCGCCATGCTGAGCTGTCTCATCTAAACTAGAGTTCCTGGACACACAGCACGGCTTCTATATAGAGATCAGCCCCCTGGCAATGTAGAAAATTAGATATTTATTAAAGAAAATCTAGGCAGGGATGTCTGTGGATGCCAGAGGATGGATAAGATTAAAAGTGTTTAATGGCACAGAAGTTGTTAGACATCACTTCTGGCTTCTCTGCATACAGTGGAAAAAGCTGGAAAGAATTCCAGGCAGCAGAGCAAGCTGGGGCTCACCATAGCGAGGGGCTTCTGCGTGTCTGTGTGAATACAGTGCCGAGTGTCCTTCAGGAAGGAGCTCTTGGGTAAGATCAACTGTGAACAGTATCCAAGTATGTCCAGTGAAAATTCTCTAAGGCTTTGCCTCCTATCTCTTCAGAAAGGGTTCTGGGGCTGCCAATTCAGAATTGGCCGTTGCTTCAAAATAAACGGAGGAGCCCAAGCCATAATTTATCTCTGGGCCATGGAAAAGCCAGCACATGTGAAACCAGGCTGCCATCTGGGAAGGTGAAGTGAATTATCAAGTGGCACACTAAATGGAAATAATAAATCAAGTTTGTGACTTTGCACACAGAATGAATAATGGGCTACTCTGCTAATTAATCCAGCCAAAGGCAGTCTATTTCCAGTTTAATAAGGGCTTTCACTCACCTTGCCAATCCTGACGGCTTCGGAACGCTCGAGGCCCAGAGCCAGCTGCTCCCAGGTCGGAGCCAGAGCTTTGCAGTGGCCACACCACGGAGCGAAGAACTTGATAAAGTGGTCGCCTTCCGCGGGGAGCCAGGGCAGAGAAGGGGGAAAGGGAGTGTCACTTACTGACATCTAACTAGAAACTGAATGGAAGCATCTGGTCTTTGTCCTCTTGCAAAGTTCAGTTCAGTGTGAAACCTTTAACTGGTAAAAAGTGACTCTCCATCAAAAACGTCTGTATCCACGAGTTCGTTAACAATTCTCAAACAAAAGTCAGTCTGTCATCTTTGGAAGACAACAGGGAACCAACTCATTATTTGGAAAACTAGAAATAAACGGAAAGAATCAGGCATTTACCCTGTCTTGGATAACCAAGTGGTTAAGTCGGGACAAGTTTCTCTTGCTAAAAAAAAGGAGATGGGATGCTTGAATTAAAACAGCAGCACTTGGTGTCCAGAATGAATGGACAAATCTAGGCACTGACATCACAGAGACTTCAGCAGCTATGAAGTCCTGTCCAAACCACCCCCCAAAACCTCAAATGGAAACTGGTATGGTCTCTTGATCCAAGTAGCAAGCAGTTCACAGGGACTGGAGAAATCGGGGACACAGGTTAGACCACACTGTGGGGAGATAATCAGCCAAGGCCACACACTGGGGCACTCTACAAGTCAAACCACCCGAGTGGTGAGCAACCAGGATGGAAGGAAGAAGGAGATCCTGGGCGTACACGAGGATGAAACAGATTTAAGTGAGATAAATTTTAAAAAGACCAAGCTAAACGACAGCGTGTAGGAGCACACACTTGTGTGATGAAACCATAAAGAAGAGCAAGGAGAGGTTTCTGTAGAAGTCAGGACGGTGCCGCCTCAGGGGGCTGTGATGGGGAGGCTGGCTAGTTTATTCCTCCAACTGAACAGTGGTTACAGGGTGGCCAATTTATAACAATTCACCAAGCCCTACCTCTGTTTCCTGTATCTGTGTTTTATTTCGCAATGAAACAGAAGGCTTAAGAAACTGACAATTATGCCCTGGCTCAGCAGCACCCCGGCACACCAAGGTTGTGGGTTCAATCTCGTTTGGGCACTTACAAGAGTCAACCAATGAATGCATAAATAAGTGGAACAGCAAATCGATATTTCTCTCTCTAAAATCCATAAATAAAAATTAAAATAAAAAACAATATTACTCCCATGGCTAGGAAAAAAAAACCCCAAATCCTCAAATGTCATTATTTAGAGGTTGGAGATTTTTTTTCCTAGGCTGCTCTACCTTGACCAGAATCTTAGAGCCTAAAAGATGTCAGGCTGAGACCAAACTGCAATGCGGCTGTGGCCTCCTGTACACAGCAGAGGTGGCATCTCTAAACACTGCTCTTCCGTGCTGACCTGCTCAGGGAGCGACGGGAAAGGGTTTGCGGAAATGGTCTATGACACAGGGATGTTGGTGGCACACCTGCAGGGAGCCCAAGCCAGTCTCGAATTAAAGTGCACCCCCTGCAGGGGAAACCCCTTAATGTTTCACTGTCAAAGCACTGGTACACATTAAATAGCCATCTGTAAGGAAAATGGATAACAGTTGAAGGCATCACAATTATGTTTTACCTTCAATGTGGTGGGGAAAATTTTATTTAGACCTTGAGTGGGGTGGGGCTGACTCTCAGCAGGCATGAAGTTATAAGGCCAGATATGATTTTAAGCCCCTCTTCACAGCATTTCCAACCCAGTCTTATGGGAGGATTTCTCTCCATGGTAGCATTTGAGAATGGATTCAGCAAGAAAGCTGAATCTACTTTCGAGTCATTCACTGCTGAGCCAACTCTTCTGAAACATGTGAGGAAAGGAGGACTTGCTGGCATCAGAAGTTGTACACAGAGCATTTTAATATTAGGAGACCATTTTCAAAGATGAGATATAGTCTAAAAAAGATTCTACATGTAAAGGGCATGTATTCTAATTCACATGTTATAACGGCTCCACCAAACACATGAAACTGTAGTTGAAACAGATAAGAGAAAGTGTTTCTTCCTCAGATCAATAAGCACATGATTAACATGAATATAGACACTTTCTTACCCAAGGATGCACTGTCCAGCTAGTGTACAAATCGAATATGTCATTCATGATTTATGAACTCCCAATTCCCACACCCATGGCTTTAGCTTAGCATTAAAATTCTTGCCCTGGCTGGTGCAGCTCAGTGGACTGAGTCAGGGCACATGCCTGGGTTGCAGGCCAAGTTCCCTGTAGAGGGCATGCAAAAGGCAACCACATATTGATGTTTCTCTCCCTCTCTCCCCTCTGTCTAAAAATAAATAAATTAAAGCTTTAAAAAAAGTTTTTATTTCCATAAGAACAGAGAAAAAAGGAGGAATAATTCCCGAGAGGAAGAGCATTGAAGTGTTATTAATGGGTCCTGAAGAGAGAAACCCTGACTTAGTGCCACAGACGCTGCTTCCTGTGAGTCCTCAAGTGGCAAGAAGGACAAGGCCAGCAAGCCAGGGAGTGACGGACGGTCAGTGGCTCTAAGAGGTATGCACCCCACTGGGAATACCCACAAATGCGCCTGCCATACCTTGTGCGACGTGCAGCTCAAAGTTGTTCGCGGAGAGTTCATACAGCCCCTGCTTGAGCTCAGGGGCTCTGGGTGGTTCTACTTCTGGCTCCGGTGTCTAACAGGAAGAAACAAGAATGCAGGCACTGAGTTTGTCAGTGAAAACTTAGTGAAGCCCATCAGAGAGGTGGCCTGCATCTGTCCGTAACCTTCTGCAGATCTTCCCCACCTGGCTACCTTGCAGCTATGTGGGATGCTGCTATGTTGAGGGAGACAAGGCCAGGGCAGGAATGGACTGTCAGGTCTGCAGATGCTTCAGGAAGAAGCCCCTTGCCAAACTCCTCCTCCTTCCCCAGCAATGTCCTAGCACTGACAGCGGAGGGAAGTAGGTAGCAGCCATCTCCACCTCAACCTGTCCTTTGCTGCCCCAAACACAACTAAACAGAGCAGAAAAACTGAAGGACAGGCCCTCCCCTACCTAGCACTCTGTCCCGCTATTTGAAACATGATCTGAGATTTCACCTAGACTACAAAATGAAATTCCTAATCGACTGGCTCTGAAGGAAAAAGTACCTAAACACACAAAGGTACCAAGTAGACAAAACTGAGAATGAAAAACCAGCAGAGAACGACCTAGCTATCATTTATTCACACAAATGGTAAAAAAGAGAAAAAAAAAAAACCGTGAAGGAAAACTATGAAGGACGTGATAAAAGAGAAAGGTAGGTGATGAGAAGGTAAATTTAGATGAATCAAGGCAACAAAGAGAAAACCACAGGCAAACATAAGCTGTAACTTTA